>ML783480.1:991292-1026915 GCA_009831015.1 Picea engelmannii | reverse complement strand
CATTTAAATGATCTGCAACAGACCCACCTTCTGACATCTTCATATTAAATAATCTCTTCATTAGAAATACCTTATTTGACGCCGAGGGTTTTTCATACAATTTGGCCAACACGTCCATCAAACCCTTCGTTGTCTTTTCTTTCAAAATATTGAAAGCCACCGATGCTGCCAGACTCAGTCGTATTGTTCCTAGAGCCTTTCTGTCAAGAATCTCCCATTCTTCGTTCTTCATGGCCGCCGACTTCTTTTCTACTCCGCTCAATGGTAGGAATAGATCCTTCTGATATAAATAGTCTTCCATCTAAATCTTCCATAACTGGTAGTTTTGGCCGTTAAATTTCTCGACCCTAAACTTTCCATCTTCCGACATTGCTCCCACTCGAACCAGGAACCCTCTTTCCCTGCGAGTTACCTTATGCTCTGATACGAGTTGTTAGAAAAACAAGACCGCAGAGAAATAAAATAAAACAAATGCAGAAACAAAACACAGAAGACACACAATACAAGAAAGACACATATTTACGTGGTTCACCCAGTGTGGGCTACGTCCACCAAAGAAATTTCCAGGTCCTTCCTTTATTATTATCCAGCAAATGAAGGGATACAACCTACAAAAAAACCCGTTGTAACTTCCTCTTCTTTCTCTCACAGTCTCCTCTCTTAGAATACAATATTCACCATCAATCATAGCCGCAATACATTTCCCTCATAAAAGAGGGTTGCCTTCTAGGGAAAAAAACCCTAACATAATCTCTACCGTTAGATCTGCGACCTTATAATGAACGGTCCGGATTTACAATGAAATTACAATATACTTTTACAAGGAAATTTTTGCTTCGGGGGCCTGCTTGCCCCCAGACCCCCCGAGTCGGGGGGATAGGCCCCCCGGACCTCGCAGAGGGGGTACCCCCCCTCTGCACTCCCCCGCATGGAAGAGTGTACATACTTCTGGGGTGTAAATACTTCATGGGGTATAAACACAGCTGAAAGTAAAAGACCTATAAATCAGGAAGATAATCAGGCTCCACAACCAACAGTTTGGGGTTGTTTGAGGATTTGGATACATCAGTTTTAATCAGAAATTAAATTGGCTAATGATAACATTGTAGAAGTAGTGGGAAAATGTGAAATTAATGTTATAACAAAGACTCGAAAGAAAACTATTCCTCATGTTTATTTTGTACCTGGTTTGAAGCAGAATCTCATAAGTGTGGGACAACTTACTCAAAAGGGTTAAAGAGTTTCTTTTGAGAATAATGTATGCATTATACTTGATATTCCTCCTAGTAAAATGGTGATTGTAAATATTAAAATGACAAACAACATAATGTTCCCACTTCATATGAAAAGTGAAATGATGGAGAATTGGAGCAAGTTTCAAGGCATCAAGTCAAGATCAAGCATGGGTATTACAGTTGAGGTATGGCCATATAAACTTCAAAGGATTGTGTTTGTTGCAAAGAAATGAAATGGTAAGAGGTTTACCACCTATTCAAGCACCAATAAGTTCATGTGAAAGTTGTATTTTGGGCAAGCAACATAGGAAAATATTTCCAAAAGAAATGTCATATAGAGCTTAAGCACCTTTAGAAATTGTGCATACAGATTTATGTGGTTCAATGCAAACACCATCATTAGGGGAGAGCATATATTTTCTAAATGCAAACACCATCATTAGGGGAGAGCATATATTTTCTAAATGCAAACACCATCATTAGGGGAGAGCATATATTTTCTAACATTCATTGATGATTATAGTACAAAAACATGGGTTTATTTCCTCAAACACAAATGTGAATAATTTGACAAGTTTAAGGAATTCAAGGCATTGGTTGAAAATCAGAGTGGCCTATCCATTAAGATATTGAGATCGGATAGAGGAGGAGAATACAAGTCAAATGATTTTTTGGAGTATTGCAAGTATCATGGAATAAATAAGTAGTTCACTACAAGCTATAAACCTCAACAGAATGGTGTTGCAGAATGAAAGAATCGTACAATAATGGAGATGGAAATAAGCATGTTGAAAGGAAATAATCTATCTAATGAATATTGGGTTGAAGCAGTAGCTTGTGCAGTTTATATATTGAACAAGAGTCCTCAACAAGCATGGAGTGGTAAGTATCATAGTGTTTCTCATTTTAAAGTATTCGGTTGCATTGCATATGCATATGTGCTTAAACAAACAAGGAGTGAATTGGATTATAAAAGTGAAAAATGCATTTTTATTGGTTATGAAGAACAATCTAAGGCATATAAGTTGTTTAATCCTATAACCAAGAAAGTCATTGTAAGTAGAGATGTTGTATTCAAAGAGGAAGAATCATGGGATGGAAATATAGACAAGACAATTATAGGAACAACAACAATACCATATGCAGAACAAGAAGAAAAAGGTCAAGGAGAACAAGGAAAATAGTCAAATGAGAAAGGAGGAATACCATCAAGAATTCCACAAGAAGAAAACTCACAAAGGCAAGTTGAGGAGGGAGAAACATCAAGTCCAAAAGTAAGTTATGACACAAATCCTACACTTGAATCATTAAGATCAAGATTAAGAGGCAAAAAGACGAGAAGTTTGCAAGAAATATATGATCAAGGAGATAGGATAGATTTGCAATCTAATTTTGCTTTATTTACCCAAGATCCTATATACTTTGAATATTGGATTAATGCAATGAATGATGAAATGGAATCTATCTAAAAAAATGATACATAGGATCTAGTTGATTTACCTAAGGAGAAAGAATGCATAGGTTGGAAATGTGTTTATCAAACTAAATATAAGGAAAATGGAGAAGTCGACAAATATAAGTCAAGATTAGTATCTAAATGATTTGCACAAGAATATGAAGTTGATTACAATGAAACATTTGCACCGGTAGCAAAACTTGACACAATTAGGATGGTACTAGCTATTGCTTCTCAACACAATTGGAGAGTTTATCAAGTGGATGTCAAATCAGCTTTCTTGAATAGATATTTAGAAGAAGGAGTCTATGTGAAACAACCACCAGGATATGAAGTAAAGGACACGAAGACAAGGAAGACAAGGTTTACTGCTTGAAGAAGGCACTTTATGGATTGAAGCAAGCACAAGAGCATGGTATAGCAAGATAGATTCATACATGATAAAAAAATGAATTCATAAGAAGCACTAGTGAGCCTACATTATACACCAAAGTCAATGAACAAGGTTAGATATTGATTGTTTTCCTATATGTTGATGATTTGATCTATACACGTAATCTCTCTATTGATATGTTTAAATCATAAATGAAGAAGGAATTTGAGATTACAGACTTGGGGTTAATGAAATATTTTCTTGGCATTGAAGTCACACAAAATGATAAGATAATTTTCATTTGTGAAAGTAAATATGAAAAAGATGTTTTAAAAAGGTTTAGAATGATAAATTGTCTACACCTGTGGAAATTGGCACAAAACAAAGTAGAGAAAAAAATGAGATGGATTTTGATTCAACCATTGGTTGGAAGTTTGAGTGTATCTCACAACGATGAAATATAATGTATGGAGTGAGTTTGATTTCTAGATTCAAGGACAAACCAAAGAATTCACAGATTCATAGGCACACCAAAGAATTCACATTGTATTCTACTTCAAATAATTTGCAGTTGGTTGGATACACAATAGTGATTTTGCATATATGCATTTCATCTTGGAACACAAGTTGTGGCATGAGCATCAAAGAAACAACCAATAGTGACAATCTCATAGAAGCAGAGTATGTAGCAGGTACATTAGTTGCATGTCAAGCAGTTTGGATGCGAAGAATATTGAAGGATCTAATGCATAATCAAGAGGAGCCTACTACAATCTATTGTGACAAGAAGTCCACCATTGCACTATCAAAGAATCATGTTTTTCACAAGAGAACAAAGCATATTCACACTAGATATCACTTCATTCTAGAACTTGTCAACAATAGAGAACTCATCCTACAACATTGCAGATCAAAGGAGCAATTTGCAGATATATTTACAAAGACTTTAACACAAGACCAATTTGAGTATTTGACAGAAGCATTGGACATTACAAATATTGATGTAAATAGTAGTAGAAATTAGTGAGGAGTGTTGGTTTGAGTATTTGAGAGAAGCATTGGGCATTACAAATATTGATGTAAATAGTAGTAGAAATTAGTGAGGAGTGTTCGTTTGATTAATTTCTACCAACTGCATTTAAAACTGAAGCTTCCATCAACTACAAACAGGTCTTACTATTCCTCCACCACCATATCCACAGACACGTCTTAGAGATATTTCCCGTTCAGTGTCTCGATCTTTCGATCCTTCTAAAAATACCTCTATAAATAATAGGCTGATGTAATCTTTTATCATGGCAATAAAATTGTTCTTTGCTGTGTATTGTTCTTGCCTCTGCCCAATACATACATCAATTCATTTATAAACCCAAATTTACGAAGTAGAAAATCAAGTAAGTATTTGGTCACCTGCTCGCTCGGCAATAGATCTCCATTGACCTGCTCCATGAGCGTTGATATAGTTGATTAACACAGAATCCTCCTCGATTGTACAAGCCCCCACTCTGAAGACATTTGCCTTAATAGCCAGCAGCCCGTCCCATGTCATGTCATCTCAGCTTCCTCGGTTGCAGTATCCTGTATAGTTGGTTTAGGTCTTGTTTAGTGAGAGCATTTATGTGTTGACGCAAGCATCGCTATTTTCTCGTCAAAAGGTGAGGTGGGATTCGGCGAATCTCGACTTTAGCTAGGGAGTTTTACTTCCTCCACCCTTCTTTCTCATTAATTTAAAAGAACTTGTCGCGGTCATGACCAGGGGAGCTTGGTGAATAATCGTTATGCAGTTTCCTGCTATGAAGACACTTTCAATGGTATTCGAGAGCGTAGGTAATGGGCACTTGTCAATGGCGAAACTATGGTCACATTTATTTCGTGTCTCTTGGCCACTGCATTTCTACAGGAATTTGTTTGTGAAAATTGCTCCAATTACAAATTGAATTTTTAGCTATCATAAATAATTATAGAGTAAAAATAAATCTAAATCCATTTAAACGATCGAGATTAATTTTTTTTTAAACTATGATTTGAACATTATTCCAAAATAAATCACTAAACAATATGAGTGCCAATTAGGGGATTGATTGAAGTCCTCCACAGTGGTAGGAGTTGTGTAATTATCTGTCAATGGAATTTTTTTAATGCGCATAAATGGAGTTCATGGCAATCTTTCCATTATTATTAGTTTTTGCATCAATCGTCCGCTCGTCACATTGATGATGGATTCCTTATCGAAGTGTCTACACTAGATAAATATTGAGAAATGAAGTGCTTTTGAAGTAATCGGAATAGAAAAGTAGGGTGTCAAATGTTGCCCACGAAGAACATGATAAAAAAATAACAACGAAGCGCACAAAATCGAAATAGAGAGAATATAAGTGCAGAAAATCCAACATGTCATTGTTTAAATCCGATTAATATAAACAAAACTTTAATTTTTTATTTATATTCCTTTTTTATCAAACTTGATATAATAAAGTATTAAAAATTAACAAGTGATTATATAACTTCGACTTATAGTACAAGCCAGATGCCGAGGGAATTGATTGGATTGCGAGGTATGCGAAGAGAGTACGAAATGCAAAATATAATCGTATCAAAATATAATCCGCCTCATCTGTAGCTTTGACTTATTAACACAATTGCAGACTTATTAATACAAGCCCAGCTCTGCAGGAAGGTGCCGAGGTAGTTGATTGGATTAAGAGGGAAGCAAAGAGAGTAGTAAATGAAAAATATAATTATATTAATAAATATGAGCGATGGATACAAAGCCATGAACAATCATGTAGGAAATCCTCCTCAAAGACGGGGAAAGCTATGTGAACAGCTCCATTTATTCCTCTATTATAAAACTAAAAGCTCTTGTTTTTAGAGTTATACGAATTTTTGTCTAGCAACCTCTTATTAATGTTATTCTATATAATGTTTTATTTTCCAATAAATAGAATAAATAGAGTTTTTAATGAAGATGAGATTTTTTTAATAAAGAATCGTTTTTAATAAAGAATAAAAAAAGAGTGGGTAATCTTTTTCCAGAAGAGGTAGGATATGTATACCTGCTTAAACTTTATCAGTAAAATTTCTGAGCTGAGAAAGTCTTATACAGACCTGACCTTAAAAACAGATTATTATTAATAATAAATTTTTAACAAGTTACTTTAATTATTATTACAAAACTTTTAAATAATAATTATTATTATTATTTAAAACTGTCAATTTTCAATATCTTGATGATGATTCCCTAAATCCTATATCTACAAAATCACATAAATCCAAACTCATTTAAAAAAAATAGTCAATTCCTTTTACAAAGTCTTTGCCTTAAAAACCTTCAAATTTAATAAACATCTTAATAATTTTCATTGTAAAATGGGTTATACACTCAACCACTCTTCAAAACCTATTATCTACTAGCCTCACTTCTAACCTATTATCCATTGGCTTTACTTCATCGTTAATATGATTTTCTAATCTTTCTTTTATTTTATTAATGATTTTCTTTTTTTCTAGTCTTCTATAATAATTAATTTATTTTTATTAATTATTTATTTGGCTTTCTACATTTTTCAATTTATATTTTCATTTATTCATATAATTTATTAATTTCAATTTTATAATTTTTTCTTAAAAATATTTTATTTATCTATTTATTAAATATAGTTAAGTTTGTAGAAATTTCATACCTAATATTTTACAATTAATTTTGATCTTCTTAGCAATCAAATAATTGTTCAAAGGGGTTATTTGTCCTACAAACAAGAAGATCCCATACACCAATTTGATGTTTAACTTGATAATGACCTTAAAATTAGATTATTATTATTATTATTATATTTTATTATTTAAAAAATATGATTTTTTGTGATAATTAATTTCTTTTATTTTTTTAATAATTTATATATATTTATTTTTTTTACAATTTTTATCTTTTATTTTAAAAATAAGTATGATTATGTGATTAAAAATTTATGGCCTTGGAGTATCATCTAAAGTTGTTTATGTTTAGCTAAGAGTTTGTCTTAGTAGGATGTAAAGTAACTAGCACAGCGATATAATTGATGTGGTTAATAAAAAGGAAAAACATATTTAATTTATTAAACATAAATTTAACATAAACATTAATTATGGTTGTGCTAAGCAGTCTTTAATATTTGTTAATAATACTGCCAATAATGTACAGCACACCAAACATATCCCATAGCTCTATAAGTGCAACAAGAAAAATCAATATTATGAGATTATATTGTTATCTCTAAATCTAAATGTATACAGAAATATTATATTCTATTAATTACCTTGAGGGGGACACCGTCCTCAAGGGGCAAGAGCGAAATTGGATTTCCCCAGAAAGAGTCAACCTCCGGGATCAGGATCATTTTGATATGAACATCTTGAATGAGGAAAACACATTCAAATTGCACCCACAAATGGGTTCATGATAAACCATTTTTATAAAGTGGTTCGCGCAAATGGATTCACGATATATCTACTTTCTCCTCATTATCAATTGTGGCTACGGAAAAGGCTTTCTTTTGGGCTGTGTGCAATCCATAAAAACTGTATATAACATGTGAACTAAAACTTTTATATATAAAGTATGAATTAGACCCGACATCAACAATTTTAATGATGGCTTCCAATACTGGTTTACAGTATCGAATAGTTTCCAATACAGATTGGAATGAAGAATAATTTGAGGGCGTTAAGTGTAATCTTAGGGCTTAATAAGGCTTCAAAAAATTAAAGTGGTGTAATCTTAGGGCTTAATAAGTGTATCCGAATGAAGTGGTGTAATCTTAGGGCTTAATAAGGCTTAAAAAAATTAAAAATGTCAGGGAAGCAAATGCTTCATTTTATGCATGCGGGCGGACCATTGAACAGAGGCGCTAGCCCATGCATCCATATAAAAATCAGAACATAAAGTTGTAAAACCTAAATCCTTGGTCACTAAACCTAAATCATATCAAATATAAAACTCATAAAATAAAACAATAAAACCTAAATCTCTCATGAATAAATCTAAATCATATCAAATAAAAAAATCAGAACATAATACAAATCTCTCATCAATAAACTTAAATTATATCAAATAGAAAACTCAAAACATAAAACAGTGAAACCTAAATCTTTCATGAGTTAACCTAAATCATATCAAAGATACAAATCATACATGAGAGGATGAGTCTATTGGAAATTTAGATCAGAGTCATTTTGATTCCTCTACCAAAAATTTGATATTTATGTTTGATGGGTATACTGTACAATACATATCATGGAAAATTTCAATGTAATTTAAGTTTAGGGAAAACCAATTCCATTACCATAATAGTATGGATATTGTATGTTTAAGTATATGATAAAAAAAACTACTGCCATAATATGAAAAGCCAACAGTAATAACTTTAAACGGAGTAATAACCTGGAAGTAAATATATGTAGGTATATGATCACAAAAAGATGGGGATAATATGAAAATATGATACATCCAATCTGTGGTAGTGAAGTTGAGGTAATGATTGTTAATAATCTAAAAGTGGCAATAAAAGGTTGAATGGATATTATTTTTTCTTAATCATATAAATGTGGCAATCATATGGTTAGATAGTAATTTATTAATATGATTAGGTAAATGTGAAAAAGTAAATAGCTTAACTGATGCATTTATAAATGCAAGGAAGTTATGAGCATTAAATCTCATTCATTGATTTGGGAGGACGGTCAAGAATATGTCATCATCTTCAATTGCTATCCATATTATTAGGATTTAGAATTAGAAGATCATTAAATGTGCCCATTGTCAATAGGTGTACTCAGCTTAACAAGTTAACAGCTCCAGAGGGCCTAAAACCTAGACATGTTAACATATCCACACAATCCAAGACATAGAGACATCTAAAATCCCCCCCTTTATGGACCACCAGCTAATCATTCCACTTAGAGTGGTTTTCTTTGAATAATAGTAATGAATCAGCAATAGCCAGTAGTAACTGTCCCATGCTTGTTGATAACTAAATTAGTATAAATTTCCAACTATAAAAAAAAATTAAAAATATAAAGATTAATTTTTTATATTTAAATCCATATATGGGCATATTTATTTCACCTGACCTCATTATTAAAGGTGGTAAACATTATAAACCGTGAAACTGAGTGTTTGGATCTATATGAAGAAATAAATTGAATTTTTAGTTTTTTACTTTTTGGCAGTTTTCACGGTTTGATTTTGTCCAAAATCAGGTGAGGAATGGTTGTATCTGCATATTTGAGTGGCTAAGTTTGTATAATCTAAATGTTTAAAAGATTTTTCAACAGATCGAACTCATTTATGCATTCATAAATGCAATTTAAACAATAAATAAATAAAAAATAGAACGTTTATCCAAAGCAGTTTATAAATAAATAAATTGATCGCATTGCTATATATCTACATCGTTTCAACTGGAAACTTGGAAACTCTGCAATCTCGGAGGGTGTGATGGCATGTTCGAAATCAAGAAATGAAATGCCCACTCGGCATGGGGTACGGGCTTCGAACCCTCACTGTTTTATTCAATTCGGCTTCTGTTTCTGTACTTCCGTTGAAGTTTTCCTCCGTTTGCGTGTAATGCAATGTCCTTTTTTAATCTTAACATGTTAATGTGGAACCGTAAGAAAACTACATAGGTTTTCTGTTGGGATTCTTGTAGGTATGGGGATCATGTTACACATATGCACGCTGTAGATATCCGTTGGTTTTGAACTCATGATTCGTGATTGATCGTTGTCAAACCCTAAGTGTCTACGTGTCTTCTAGAATTAGGATTTGTTCTTGTCGAGGACAGTGTCTAACCTTTCGAAGAACCATTGTCTTGAAGCAAACACAAAATGATTTCTTCGACACACAGTCTAACAGCAGTTGGGTACATTGCACATAAATTAAAATTCACCATTGCCTTGATATTTTAACTTAAGCAAATTTAAAATGATTTCTTCAATACACAGTCTTACACAAGATGCAGTACTTTGCACATAAATTTTAAATGTTGGTTGTCAGAATCCACAAAAGAGACTAAAAAAATTACCGTTTGTCTGTTATTAACAGTGGTTTATTATCTACTTCTAATCGAAATCTAAATGTATTCGCAGATATCGTTGTCGAGGATTGTGCAATTTGCAGAAACCACCTTATGATAATATAAAAAATTACCATGCAATTTGCAGAAACCACTGATGAGAATATAAAAAATTACCATCTGTTATTAATAGTTGTTTAATACCCTGGTTCTAATCGAAATCTAAATGCTTTTGCAGATACTGAGGTCGAGAATTGTGCAATTTGTTAAAAAAGTATCATGGATCTCTGTGAGTGTTATTTTTAAGAGTTGGGTTTTTATTGCACCCTTGATATTTATCTAATTTAACTCTATAAAAGTGCTCAGTTTAGGGTGATCTACGGCCATGGTGGGGAGATTTTCAACTTCGCTGACTCTTTTAGGTTATCACAATATTAAATTAAATTAATAAAAATATAACGATTAAAAACTTTAAGATGCGAATTTTTATGTTGGCTTTTGTTTTTAGTATTAAGATAGACTCGTTTTACTGTTATTTCTTTTATACTAAAATTGTTATTTCTTTTATGTTAAAATAGTGATTATTTGAAAGTTAAAAATAATATTATTATGTTGTTTTCTCTGTATATAGAAATTGAATGCCAAGCAAATTAAGGAACTTTAATTAGTAAAGAATATGTTAATTATAATTTTATCTCGTACACAATAATATTATTAAAGTGATTGTCCTCGAGGTCGAGAGAAGTTGGTGAGGGAGTGAAAGCACTTTGTAAATGAAAGTCTCATGCAGACACCACCTTCTCACAGGGTCCACATGACCTCATGGTCTAAGGATAATTCAAATATGAAACTGAATTAGCTCTCAGGGCCCTGCTAAACCCCTAAGAATCTTACATAGCTCCTTAATTTCCTTCCCTACGCCTCAAAACAGCTACCGAGAATCTACCATGGGACTTCGAAATCATGGCCCAAACCCTCTTCTTCACAAAAATTCATCACTGGCCACTTTTTCACGGACGAAATTACATATCATCGCGGGATGAAACCATATGCCAACCCAAAAGGTGCTACTTCCGCTGCTCTGGAACTCCGGGAGCTCACAAACCCCAATTCCTCCGGACTCGCAAACTGGCACAGTCCCGAACCCCTACGAGGATCGACGACTCACAACCTTTGCCGAGATCTACGACTCACAAGTGACTTCGGGACTCCGCGCTTTGGGAGAATTACCCGTTCCAACATACAATGCTCGCGAACTGCTGGACTGTCAAAACAGATCGTACGGTCCCAGTGTCTCCACAAATCAGCGACCCACACACACTTCGCGATTTCCTGATTCGGGAGCTTTCCGTGCTCCGAAGTCCATTTCCACTAGAGTGTCGATCCACCGAAATATACACTCACAGAGATAGATGGCCCACAACTCTCAACAAGCCGATGATTGATATCTACCTTGGGATTCTGCCCTTTGGACGTCCTCGAGTGCTAACACATATAAAACTCCAGAGTGACGAAGGCTCAATCTCCGTGGTCCACATGTCCTGATAGATGGACAGCAGCTCAAATGTACTCCGGACTCTTGGACTTCGGTCATTCTGGCAACTTCAAACCACAATCCCATCGAACACCAAACCATTGGAGAGTCCAAATTTCTATTCCCTGTCCACTAGATCTGACGGTCCACTTTTTCTATGGGCTCTTGGGACTTCAGGAGTCCCCAACACTCTGCACTCTTTTCTTCCCGAACCCCAAACTGACGGAGTTCGGATCGACGCCCCACATGTCCGCTACATCCACAATCCCTGATGGACTTCGGCCTTCGGGCCTCCGGGTATTCTTGCGCCACACTTCAGGAGCCTTGAGAAATTTGCACCTCTATTCCTATGGAGAGTCGGACCTCCGAGCTCTCAGATCTCTCGCCATGCATCCAATCAAACAGATGGCTCAGTCTTGCTTCATTCTCCGGGTCTTCGGGGGGCT
This sequence comes from Picea engelmannii, assembly GCA_009831015.1. Taxonomy (NCBI): domain Eukaryota; kingdom Viridiplantae; phylum Streptophyta; class Pinopsida; order Pinales; family Pinaceae; genus Picea; species Picea engelmannii. The sequence goes on along the minus strand of ML783480.1, from coordinate 1,014,819 downwards.
GGACTTAAGGAACTTCACCCGAGATCCTCCCGAAGTACTCTAGCATTGAAGCGCGTGATCGCGTGATGTGTGTCCCCGCGAGATCTAATGACGACAAATGATTTGGGACTTTTGGGGATTGAACTCGACCTCTCTTAAATGTTGTGCAACTTCTCTTAGATTGAACAATGGTCGAATCTTCGGCCAACTCCGAGACCGATCTCGTCCATCCATCTCCGATTTCGACAACTCTTCCTTCCCTTAGCAAATTTTGGAAACTATGAAGTCTTCGAGACTTGAATAATTTTTGGGGGGTTCCACCCTTGGCGCTCGCCTGGTGCTCCTCCTTCACTCGAACTCATCGAAAGCCTTCCCTTCACCTTAGAGGAATTCGATGACTCTTAAAGTGTTGGCCCTTCTACACTTCTTGCAAGGGACTTTCAACATAAACCATATACTCGAAGAGAGTATATGTGTGCACACCTTGCATGGATCTTTCTTGAACCTACCTTTCCTCAGAGAAACAATGCATTCCTTGCACTGATTCTTCCAAAACCTCATGTTATCGCTCTCGATCTTCTGAGTCAAACTCGACTCTGCCTGTGCATACCTTGCGGGCATTGTGCACTCCTTGCACCAGAGCTCTTAGAAGAGAAACAATTGAAGATTATAAAAACATCACAGGTTTCTACACTTGACCATGAAATTCATGTTCATACATTGAAGACACATAAACATAAAGAATGCAAGATATATCACATGCATTCAATGAATTCAATAACAGAGAACACCATGCATTTAGAACCAAACCTCCCTATTTGTATTCCTTCAATAAAATATGTACATTAGTTCATATAGCTCTCTGTAATTCACCAAAATCTTCAACAACTCTCTCTCAAATAAGGATCAACAATCTCATTCGGGCATGCAATACATACATTTATACATGAAGGGGCTCATCGAGCTTTCCCTCCTTCCTACCTACTGCTCTCCTATCATAATAAATGAGAATTTACAAATCAGATATGAGATGAGCTCAAAATATGTACAATCCTATAGACATTTAAGAAAGTTTTATCTTTTAATATATTTGGGGATGGCATCAACCTCCAACCATTAAAAGGTCTTTAATTACAATATTTTCAAAACATTAAAATTATGCGCCCTTCCTTGAGTTCAAAATTCACTTGAAATGCACACTTTGGGTGCCGAGTTGTCCTCAACTTGGCCTCTTTAAGTGCTAACACAGATGCTCCTTCATCTTACTCCTCAACTAAGAAAAACATGAGCTCCTGGTCATGGCCCTGTTGCTACTACATTTGAAGTCCTCCTGGGTCCCAAACCTTGATTTGGAATTGTCTCCTTGTCTTTTTCCCCTGTTCTTGATGTTGATTTTGCCCTATTGTTGTGGGCTCTTCTCTTGTTTTCCAAGCCTCGCGCTATATGGATTCACCTACTTTATCACCGCATTCTTCTTTGGTTGAGTCTTTGGCTGAGCTTTTCATCAACCCTCTCAACTCCATGATCTTCTTGTCCAATTTATCCTCTCATAGGTTCTTTTTCTACAACTCTTTCTCACTCCCTTGGTAATCAACTCGTTGAATGTTTTTGTTGTTACTAGCCACCGGTTTCTTCTCCTTCTCACTTATTTCTTCAAGACTCCGTCTTTCCTGATATTTGTCCTTGTTGTCTTTCATAACCTCCCCCCCCTAGTAATATTATCCTACCTTTGGGTGGTTTAGCCATTTTTCCATCATCTCTATTTATTTCCCTTTCCCACTGAGTGAGTACCAAATATGAATACTCCTCTTGGTCATTTCTCTGGCTCACCATTATACAGGTCTCCTTTTCCTTCTCTTCCTTGTGAACATAACTTCACTTCTATCCATTCTCCTCCTCTTTAACAGTCTCCAATCACCATATTTTTGTTGCACCTTCTATCACACACAAATTGTCAGTTTAAAAAGCCTTTACTTCTTCATCCTTTCCCTTGGATATCTCCTGCATCTCTTCTTCAAAAACATGGGCATATCTGAAATTGATTTCAAGAGATATATTGATCTCTCATATCCTCAGATCATAATACTGCATATTTTCTTCCTCCTCCAACAGTTCCTCCTCACTCATGAGAAGTGTTCTTGAACTAGCCTCCTCCTTCACTTTCTTATCCTCTATTGGTAGCCACATGTGTGTTCGACCATTCTTCTCAAGTTTTTAAGTGTTTATCCTCCCATCGTGTATGACCTTCCTGTCAAACTGCCATGGTCTTCCCAACAGAACATGAGAAACATCCATGGGTATGACATCACACATAATCATATCCATATAACCTCCTATATTAAATTCAGCATTGCGTTGTTGAGTTACCATTACCCGGTGCCCTTTATGCAGCCATGATACCTTATATGGACTTGGGTGTGTAGTTGTATCTAGCTCTAGTTTCTCTGCCATCTATGTGGATACTATATTATCAGTGCTTCCATTGTCTATGATCACCTTGCAAACTCCGTTTCTAGTCTTGCATGTAGTCCTGAATAGACTGTTCCTCTGGATTCACTCCTCCACCTCTTTCTTTGGTTGCAAGAGAACCTTCCTCATCATGAGGGATATCCCATCCTCTGTTGTCTTTGTCTCCATATATCTCTATTGTGCTTCAAAAATATGATCTTCCTTTTCTCTTGCATTCTTTCTCTCGGGACATTGCCAGGACATATGCCTTGTCTTTCCACATGCATAGCATCTCACTTATCCACCTCTTCCTCTTCCTCTTTCTCAAGGAAAATAGTTTTTGCCACCATATTTTCCACCCATATAGCTTTCTCCTCTAGTCACCTAGTGGTCAAAGCTACCAACTCCTTCTTCTCCTACCTTCTAGAACTTTTCCCTGGTGGTTCCTTCCCTTTGGTCAAGATTCTTTCCTTTTCTCCATTGGCTTTATTTTCTGGCCAACTTCTCCTATTCTTTCAGTTCCATATGATAAGAATCCTCAATTGTTCTTACATTCATCATGTTGATCTCATCTTGTATCTCATACCTCAGGCCATTTATGTACCTAACACTATTTTCTTCATCACTCTCACTATGACCAACTCTAATATTTAGCCTATAAAACTCCTTTGTGTATTCCTTCACTGTCAAACCCTTCTGTCTCAGGTTCTGCAATCTCCTGAACAAATTTATCTGATAATCTTTGGGTAAAAAATTAGTCTTCATCTTGGTCACCATCCTATCCCAAATCTTAAATTTTTTTTTACCCTTGCTCCCTCTGACAGCCTGAAGTTCATCCCACCACAATGTTGCATGTCCTTTTAGCCTCGTAACATCATGCTTCGCTTTCTTTTCATCTTCGATTTTCTCATAATAAAAATACTTATCTAAGGCCCTTATCCAATCCAAAAGTTCTTCAACGTCCAAGTTTCCGTCATACATCGGGACCTCCATTTTGGCTATGGCTCCTATCTTCACAAGAACACTCAATAAGCATTCCTCTGCAATGTCTTCTCCTGCAGCTCCTTCTACTTCTACTTCTTCAACCTCAATTTCATTGATGTCACCTGCATTGGGTGCTCTCCTCTGTGTTGTCTCCATGACATCTAGCCTTGCACAAAGTCTCCTCATTTTATCTTCCATCGCGATATTTTCCAAAGGTCTGTTCTTGTGTCTTCTTGGTGACATAGTGGTGGTTTCTTCTCTAGCAGAGATAAACTTCGAGCTCTGATACCACTTGATGCAGAACGCACCCTATCCTAGGGTCTACGCAACCTCCCGGTCTAAGGTTTGTTCAAGTACAAAGTTGAATTAGGTCTTAGGGCCCTGGTGAGCCCCTAAGAATATTACACGTCTTTAATTTCCTTCCCCATGTCTCAAAATAGCTAGCGAGGATCCACCATGGAACTTCGGGAAAAAACTGTAGCCCAAACCCTATTCTTCACCAAATTGATCACTGGCCCCTTTTTCTCGGGCATAATTACATATGATTGCGAGATGAAACCAGGTGCCAAACCGAAAGGTGCTACTTTGGGTGCAACAGAGCTTTGAGCTCCGGGAATTCACAACAACAACACACCCCAATTCCTCTGAACTTGCGAACTGGCATAGTCCTGAACCCCTGCGGGGATCGACAGATCACATCCTCCATCGATATCTATGAATCACAATTGACTTCGGGACTCTGAGCTTACGAAGAATTACCCTCTCAAACATACAGTGCTCGTCAATTGTTGGACTACTAGACGAGATCGAACGCTTCCGGTGTCTCCATAAATCAGCGACCAATGTGCACTTTGTAATTTCAGGATTCAAGAGCTTTCCCTGCTTTGACTTCCATTTCCACTGGAGTGTCGATCCATCCAACTCTACACTTCCAAAGATTGACAACCTACAACATTAATCAAGCCAATGGTTGAGATCTACCTCGGGACTCTAGCCTTCAGACGTCCCTGAGTGCTAACACATATAAACCTCCAAAGTGTCAAAACTCCAAATTGACGAATGCTCAATATCTATGGTCCATGTGTCCTGATAGATGGACGACCTCCTGGATGTACTCCAGACTCCAGGACTTCGGGCGTTCTAGAAAATTCAAACCGCAATCCCGTTGAATGCCAAACCAATAGAGAGTCCAAACGTCTATCACGTGTCCAGTGGATCCAACGATCCAATTTTTCTCTGGGCTCCCGGGACTCTAGAGTCACCAACACTCTCCATTTTTTCTTCCTGAACCCCAAACTGACAGAGTTCGGATCGATGCTCCATGTGTCCGCTACATCCAACATGCCTTATGGACTTCGGCCTTGAGGCCTCCGGGTATCCTTGCTCCACACTTTAGGATCCTTGAGAAATTTGTACCTCTGTTCCTCCAGAGAGCCGGACCTCTGGGCTCTCATATCTCTCATCATGCATCCACTCAAACAGATGGCTTAGTCTTTCTCTGACCTTGGGGTCTTCGAGGCCCTGGAGTTAAGGAACTTCACATGAGCTCTTCCTGAAGTGCTCTAGCACCGAAGCATGTGATCACATGACGCATGTCCTCGCGAGATCCGATGATGACAAATTATTCAGGACTTCGAGGGCTTGAACTTCACCTTGCTTACATCTCGTGCAACTTCTCTTAGATTAGAAGACGGTCGAATCTTCAACCCACTCCGAGACTAATCTCTTCCTTCCATCTCCACTTTCGACAACTCTTCCTTCCCTTAGCGATTTTTGGAAACTAATAACTCTTATAGGCTTGAATAATTTGGGGGGGGTTCGACCCTTGGTGCCCACCTGGTGCTTCTCCTTCACTCAAACCCCTCAAAATCCTTCCCTTCACCTTTGAGGAATTTGACAACTCTGAAAGCGTCGACCCTTCTGCACTCCTTGCAAGGGACTTTCAAGAGAAACCATATAATTGAAGGGAGTATATGTGAACACGCCTTGCACAGGTCCTTCATGAACCTAGATGTCCTCAGAGAAACAATGCACTCCTTGCACTAATTCTTCCAAAACCTCACTTTATCTCTCCCAAGCTTCTGAGTCAAACTCAACTCTACCTCTGCACACCTTGCGTACATTGTTCACTCCTTGTACTAGAGATCTTAGAAGAGAAACAATTGAATCTTATAAAAACATCATAGGTTTCTACTCTTAACCCTAGAAATCATGTTCATACATGAAAGACACATAAACAAAAATACTACATGAAATATCACATGCATTCAGTGAATTCAATCAAATAACACCATGAATTTGGAACCAAACCTCCCTATTTGTATTCCTTCAATAATATATATACATGAGTTGATACAACTCTCTGTAATTCACCATAATCTTCAACAAATCTCTCTCAAATAAGGATCAATAGCCTCATTCGGGCATACAATACATACATTTCTACATGAAGGGGCTCATTGAGCTTTCCCTCCTTTCTATCTACTGCTCTCCTGTCATAATAAATGAGCATTTACAAAGAAGATATGAGCTGAGCTCGAAATCTATACAATCCTACAGACATTTAAGAAATTGTGATCTTCTATGATCTGTAGGGATGGCATCAGCCTCAAAACATTAAAAGGTCTTTAATTACAATATTCTAAAAACATTAAAATCATGTGCCCTTCCTTGAGTTAAAAATTGACTTCAAATGTGTGTGCTAGGTGCTAAGTTGTCCTCCACTCGGCCTCTTTAAGTGTTGATAGCGATGCTCATGCATCAAAGTGACTGGTTCAAAACTCCTGGGGACACCTCAAATCTAGCCATGTTAAGGGTTGGTGTGGTCATCACAAGGTTCAAGATTACCAAACAAAAAAAATATTATTAAAGTGATTTTTGTTAATTTATTTTATCTATTAATATTAACCAAATTCCAGTTATGAATATATTGTATTTTATCTGTACTGTATTATTAATTTTCTATGTATTTTATTATTATTATATTAATTTATCTTATTTATAATGAATTTTTTTCAAGTTACACTATATTAATATTCATTATGAGCTCAACATGTTACATAATATTCTATGTTTTGGCAATGATTTAGAATCAACGGGTGAAGAACCCTAGCGCACTGAAGTACCAGCACGCCGTGATCGTCTGATGCGCGCTCTGATGCCAGTGCCCTGCCACCCACTTTCCCTCTTTGCAGACTAGCACCTCACGAGGTCCCTACACACCCAACAATGAGCTCGGGTGAGGGGGGGAAACCCCCCTCGTACAACGACATAGCCGCGAGCGACAGAACCGGTATCCATGCTAAGAGGCCTTCCTTCGAGCCACCGGTGCATATGAGGAAGCAACTTTTTACCCAGGAACAAAGCTTCAGCAAAGAAATGGAACTCGAGTCCAGTACATCTCATCCGCAAGCTTCCAAAAACTGGCTTCCAGGTAAGTGTATTCCACAAATGGAAAAACCACCACTGTACCATATCAAATCGACTAGGGTGGGGGAAGACACCCAGTTTATGATGGACCACGCACTGATAGGAAAATTCCTAGGTCTCTGGCCGACTGAGAGAGATCTCACTCATTGGATTAAGGACTGGTGGAACCCTAAAGGAGATTATGAGGTCCATCTCAGCTCCAAGGGCTTCTTTACAATTATCTTGTATAATATCGAAGACAAGGACAAAATATTTGACAACGGACCATACTTCTACAACTCAGTGGGACTATTTCTAAGATTTTGGACCGACAGATTCAATCCAGAGAAAGAGGACTTCTCAAGAGCCCCGGTCTGGATCTGTCTGTACTCCCTGCCCCAGGAATTCTGGCTGGAAGAAATACTCATGGGCATAGGAAACACGGTGGGACAATACGTCAAAGCTTCAGAAGCTACAAAAATAAGGAAGTACACATCATATGCCCGTATCTGCATCTACATGGACATATCGAAAGCCTTGTGGGGTTCCATCACACTGGAATACCAGGATGAGGACTGGAACCAAACAATCGACTATGAACATATACCCTTTCGATGCAGGAAGTGCCACGAGCACGACCACTTTTTTAGAGACTTTCCTTTGAATTCCTCAGCCCCCAAACCCTCTGAATCCAAGCAGAAGGATGGCTTTACCAATATCAGAGGAAGGAGAAAGAATCAATCAAGAAAATAGAATGAGAGCTCGGTCCCAAAGGTCCCCTCCAAGAATTGCTTTGATGCTCTGAATCAACTACCGAAAGAGGCGGAAATACAGAACCCCCTCCAAGCATCAATGCAAGAGAAAGGAAAAAGCCCTGAAGCGCCACACACAACTCACCCAAAGGAAACAATTCAGTCAACATAATCAGGCAGGGACGAAGACACCAATAAGCTTATGGATGAAATGGATCTGGCATAAATAGACCTAGAAAAAATGGAGGAATCACTCAATCAAAAAGATCTACAACATATTCCAGTAGAACAGCTCAGGAAAGTGCATAAAGTGTTTACCAACTCCAGGGTGGGTTCCACAGCTAGGCTGGGCATCTCGCCAGATCCCAGCCCCGAGCCCAAAAAATCTACCAAGGAAAACAAGAGGCGTGGTCGCAAACCAGCCCAACAACTTATTAAGGAGGCAGGGCACTTAATGATCAACTCTGGCCAGATACAGAGGTTATCGGAGGGATACCTCCACCCCCCTCCACCATCCTCATGATGAAGACAATATCTTGGAACATCAGAGGTATTAATAGAAGATCCAAGCAACGGATCCTCCGAGAATATATTAAAACAGAGAATCTAGATATCCTATTATTGCAGGAAACCAAATGTGTAAGACGGGAGGCGAAAAATATTTTTCGAAACAACTGGAGAGCTGGGGAAGTCCTCTTTTAGGATTCAATGGGTGTGGCAGGAGGACTAGCCATCCTTTGGAACCCGCAAACGGTCACTCTTCTTCATCCCTTCTCCACAAGATACACCTTAACAACTCACTTCAAAGCTGTAGCCTCCTCCAAGGAAGGGGCCATCACAAATGTTTATGGCCCGCAATCTATACAAGATAAGAAGATATTCATGCAAACCCTTTATTATGTTCAAACCCTCATACACATGCCGCACTAGATAATTGGAGGTGACTTCAATATGATCCTAACACTGGAGGAAAAAATCAGCGGAACAAAACGGCTGGAGGAGGATAGTGGTAAGTTCAAAACCCTAATAGAGAAATTAAATATGGTTGACATGGAAACCTGGAATGGAATCTTTACCTGGTCCAATAAAAGAACAGGGCACCAGCATGTGGCCTGTAGGCTGGATCACTTTCTAGTGAGCGAAGCCCTCCTTGAAAATGACCAGGTAATGGAAGCAAATATTGTGCCAAAAACAGGGTCCGACCATTGGCCCATACTCTTCTGTCTGGACCCAGGATTCCCCCCTAGGCCCAAGCCCTTCCATTTTGAAAATTTCTAGCTTACTCACCCAAACTTTCACCAGCTAGCTCACACTTGGTGGGCCGAGGCAGAAATTTATCATGGTACTCACATGTACAAGTTCCAGCAGTGCCTCAAGAACCTCAAACTGCACCTAAAGATATGGAACAAATCCACCTTTGCAAACATTCTCCTCAAGAAGCGGGAAATTGAGAGTCAACTTGAAGAACTTCAACGAACTTTCATCGCAGGGAGTCGAACGCAGAACCTGGTGCTGGAAGAGGAACAACTAATGGAGGACTTAGAGGCCTGCAGAGAACAAGAAGAGATCCTGTGGAGGCAAAAATCCAGGGTCCAATGGCTTAAAGAGGGGGAGCGCAACACAAAATTCTTCCATAGGGCGATGACGCACCGTAGATACATTAATCGCATCACCCAGTTGAAGGACAATCAAGGCATCTCAGTAAGAGATCATGACCAAATAGCGGAAGCACTTAACTCCTTCTATCAATATCTCCTCACAGAGACCAATACAAACAGGGAGGAGGCCATCCAAAAAGTCACCCAGCACATACCCAGGCTGATCAATTATGAGCAGAACAGTGCACTGATGAGGCCTATTACTCAGTCTGAAGTGGATTCAGCAGTAAAGGACATGCCCCCAGGTAAAGCACCAGGCCCTGATGGCTTCACTACGGATTTCTTCCACTATTGTTGGGACATGATCAAGGAAGATGTCTGGCTGGCAGTAGAAGAATCCATAACATCTAGTCAAGTTCTCTCTACTTTAAATGCAACCTTCATCACTCTCATCCCCAAGGAGGAATGTGCCACTCACCCAAAGCAGTTCAGACCAATCTCCTTATGTAACATCATTTACAAAATAATTACAAAAATTATTGCCAATCGTCTCAAACCGCTCCTGCCATTTATCATCTCTAATGAGCAATCTAGCTATGTGGAGGGTAGACAAATCATGGATAGTGTCATACTTCCCAATGAGGTAATCCACTCCTTAAAGACGAGCAAAACACCAGGTATGCTTATCAAACTCGATCTCTCAAAATCTTTTGACAGATTAAGCTAGCAATACTTGCGTTCGGTTCTAGAATCCTTTGGCTTCTCTAATCACTGGGTCGATTGGATTCTCAAGCTCACTTCTTCTCCATTTTTTTCAATTCTTGTTAATGGCACACCCTCTCAACCTTTTCGTTCCACCAGGGGTATCAGGCAAGGCGACCCTCTTTCTCCTTTCCTTTTTGTAATCATGGCAGAGGGCTTAGGTCGCTATCTCAAAGCAGTGGTTCTCAAAGGTTCACACACTGGGCTTCCACTCCATAACCTTCACCCGGTGCCCTCGCATAGCTAGTTTGTCAATGATACCCTCCTCATGAACACCCCCACGGTTAGAGAATCCACCAAGCTCAACTCAATCCTCTCTGACTTCTCGGATGCATCAGGCATGCTTCTCAACCTGGATAAGTCAAAACGTTATTTTTTCAATACGCCAGCCTCGGTTCAGGCTCACCTCTCAATACTTCTAGGCATTTCCAGAAGCTCCCTCCCTTCTATTTACCTAGGCATCCCCCTAACCGGAGAGTTGGAAAAAATATATCTCATGGGACAACCTGCTCCTATCCATCGCTAACAGGCTGAACAACTGGACCTTCAGACCATTGAATATTGCTGCCAGACTGGTCCTGCTTAAGTCAGTCCTGCAAGATCTGCCCATGTATCTCTTTACTGCACTGGTTGCGCCCATCTCGGTCATCAAGGCCATTAGGAGTCTCCAATGTAATTTCTTATGGAAGGGACACCATAACAACAAGAAATGGGCTTTAGTTGGATGGGATAAACTTTGCAAACCAAAAAAGTTCGGAGGACTAGGAATCCGAGACCCGGGGAAGATGAACCAGGTCATGGGAGCCAAGATGTGGTTGAGATGGTTGCAACATCCGCATGAACTATGGGCGCAGATCTGGAAGCAAAAGTATGCCTCGAATGCACAATCTGACCAACTAATCAGATTCAATGAATAGATGCAAGGATCCAACATTTGGAACACCGCCTGGCGGAATCGCCCCCTAATCCAGCAGCACGCCTTCTGGGAGGTAAGAAATGGTGAAAGTGCACTCTTCTGGAAGGAATCGTTGCAAAACCGACCTCCTCTTGATGACATGGAAAGCCTCCACCCTCTCAAGTTGAAGCTACAACAAAACTGCTTCAAAAGTGTCAAGGATTTTTGGCTCCCAACTCAAGGAAGACAATCCTGGAGACAATAGAAAAATAGCAGAACAAATTTACATATTACAGAGCATTTTGACCTTCTACCGTGGCAGGAATGCATGCAATACAGGAAAATTCCAATTAAAGAAGTAGCAGACATACTTCGATGGGGCCACTCCACCTCAGGAATTTTCTTGGTCAAGGAAGCTTACCACCTTCAAAGGAATCTCCCAAACCAAGCCCCCGAAACAATCTGGAGCAAAGTCTGGCAACCTTTTCTCTGGCCCAAGATCTCCTTTTTTCTATGGCTCACAGATCAAAACCGCATCCTCACTTGGGATAACCTCCTAAAGAAAGGCTTTATAGGCCCCTCTAGATGCTCCCTTTGCCAACAAAGTGAGGAAACCATGGAACACCTCCTCAACAACTGCCATTACAGTCAACATATTTAGGACTGGGGAGCTCAAGCCATGCGATGTTCCCAGCAGAATCGTAGTAGCATACAGGACACCCTAGTCAATTGGGAAACAATCTACTTCCACAACCCAATTCTCCAGCGCATCTGGCAGCTGCTCCCGGGCTTCACACTATGGGCAATCTAGAAGGAAAGAAATAAATGAATCTTCAACTCCAAACCATCCCCCTCTACCATTACTTGGGAAAGGGTTAAACCGCTCATCCGTGAAACCGTTCTTAGCAAATCCTGGCTCCATGAAGATCTACAGTGTAAGCCCAAGGAGAAGATTATTCTTGAAGGATGGAACTTGCAAATGCGCATGCAAACTCAGGGGAAGACCAAAAGCGGGCAAGCTAACAGTCCCATGGAATGGACCCCACCCCCATCCGGCTTCCTCAATCTTACTTCGATGGGACCTCCAGGGGGAACCCTGGACCAGCTGGTTTTGGGGCCATCCTTAGGAACCACACGGGCAAGATTATTCACATGATTTCAGGCTTTCTAGATGAAAACACAAACAATGGGGCGGAGCTCACATGTGTAGTAAGAGGCCTCCAAGACGTTGTTCAACACCAATATCATCGACTGGTCATTGAAGGAGACTCCCAACTAATAATTCAACTCATCTCGAAAATCCTTCATGGGAAGCCCCCCTAGCATATTTCCCCCAGTTGGAGACTCTCTCGACTTCTGGAGGACTTCGGTGATTTCATCCACCCCAATCTCACCCTAATCCCCTCTCATGTGAAACGAGAAGCTAACAAGGTTGCAGATCACCTGGAAAATACTGGAATTGATTCAAAGGCAGAACTCATCTACTGGCAGGCCCACATATCCGGAGAGACAGACCTCTCTAGGCGATGCAGAGACCTTGCTAGCAGAGACTTCCCAGCCCCGAATGGGGTGACACGCGGCGTTGTGGTGACACCAGGCTTAGCACTAAGCCCAGTCTTAAATGCCGATGGCTGCCACCCACACATCCGCATTTATGATGGTGGACGGCCATAGCAATAGCCATACGACAGAGGGACTCCTCCCTCGTGCGACCATTTACGCCTACTGCGCACTCAGAATGAAAGGGGATAAGGGCGGACAGGTGACTTCAGCTTCTGGTTATGTGCCTTCTTATGAGCCCGGACAGAGGGGGACTGCTCCTGCTTCAGCTTTGCTCTTCGCTTGGATGCTCTGGCGCAGTCCTGCACTCCTCTTGTCCTAGCTCACTACCTTTTCTTTTCATTTTGGTAAGGATTTCCCGGGCAGTTTGTCTTTGTGGGTGCCGAGACAGAGTCGATCTGCTCGCGCTTTGCACCTGCAACCGCTCTCGTCCTGGCTTTATAGCTTATCACTGCAACCACTTGGTACTTTCATTCATCCCCCGGATACTATGGTTAGAAAGTGAGGCAGGCCTTGCCGTGGCTCAGCCTGGAATGCCAACAAGGCGCAGCGGCGACGGAAGGAGAAATTGGAACGCGCTCTCGCATTGGCGACCTCCATTCTTCGAAAGAAGGCTCGGGCTGAGAAATTGGCGTTGCTCGCCACTATTACAGAGTCGAGAGATGGTTGTAGCAGAGAAGATACGGTAATTCAGCCGGGTGACAGGCAGGAGGTTGAGACTGAGGTTGCGTTTCCCACCTACTTCATGGAGGAGGACCCATTTATGGAGGACCTGTCGATTGAAGAGGAGCCCCGCGCCATAGAGATGACCAACCGGGAGGGAACCAGATTCAATTTGGCTAGGGAAGACTATTTCCCCAGCTGCATTGTTGAAGAAATTCCCTGGCCGGGCGACAACAGTCCTATCAGCCACGACATGCAGGCAACTGGTGCTGAGAAGATTGTGGAAAACAAACGCTTGGTGAGGAAGGATGCAGAGGATGAAGCGGAGCAGAGGGAGTTTGCGGCTGGCATTGGTGTGGCAGTGGAATTGAGGAGTGCTCCCCTCAGTGGCATGGGTGGCGGTCTGCATGGCTCTCTCCTCCACGCAGAGCACCTGGATCTGGTGTTCGAGCTCCGAGGCCACATGTCAAACCTGGAGCATACGGCCCTCCTCATGGGCCAGCGCCTGGACCTGCTCCTCGATGTGTATTCCGGTGTTCTAGCTCAGCGGAAGTGCCCCCTGTGCGGGCAGGATTTTTCCATCCCAGCAAGGTCCACGTGGCAGACTGGTGAAGGTGACAGGTCACCGAGTACCTAGGTTTTTATGCTTTCTTGGTTCTTAGTCTTATCGTGTTACTGTTTTATGTTCATCTGGACCATAGACATCTGTCCTGGTTTCCTCCAGGCAGGATAGATGCTACTTTCCTTCATGTTTTATCATATAACTGTTATTTTCTCTCCACTTATGCTGGTTTCCGGTAATCGGCAGCATTTTTAGTGACTTAGACCCATGCCGCTGTATATTTTGTCAAAGTTTTTGTTAATCTAATATAGCAGGTACCACCCCTTTTTTATTTAAAAAAAAAAAAATATTCTACGTTTTGGCATTTTTTAGGTATATTTTTTTGTTTAATTTTACCCAAAATCCGATGAGAAATTGTTACATCTGGAGATGTGAGGGGGTAATTACATATAATCCAATTGCCCCGGGGTTTTTCAGCAAGTTGAATCCATTTCTACATTCAAAAATGAAATTTAAACAACCGAAAATTTTGATTTCATGCGGATTTATGTCGCCAGGTCTAAATAGAACAGAACAGTCAGACAACACCTTTTAGTCATAGTCTAACTATTCTACATTTTATCCCTTTTTCGGGGATAATGTTTTTTAGATTTTCTTGAAATACAATGAGAAATTGTTGGATCTGCAAATTTGAGTTGTTAATTATGTACATATTTGAGTGGTTAATTATGTATAATCTGAGTGCCTTGAGGGTTTTCTAGCACGTTGAATCTATTTCTGCATTCAAAAATGCAATTTAAACAACAATCAATTGTGATTTAGTGCATATTTAGATCTTCAGATTTCATCAAAAAAGGACAAAACGTAGAATAATTAGACAATTCCTCTTTTGTATCCCATTGGCCAAAGTGTCCACATAAAAATTTTGGAACATTTCAAAACTTTGACCATAGTTTAAAATCCAAAATTAATTACCAAAATAATAGCGATGTTTTAGTATATTTTTTACATTCAAAAAAATTAACAATGTGGATAGGCTTAACATGTTAAAAAAGGATTCACATGTGTTTCAAATCCAAAGGGTGGTAGAGAGGTCATATTTTCAAAGCCATAGGGGGGTAGGGTATGTACACCTTTGTATACTTTAGCACTGAAATGGTTAAGGTGAGAGGGTCGCTTATCCCAAAAAGAAGGGGGTCTCATACACCAATTTGGTGTCTAGCTTGGCTATGACCTTGAAATTAGATTATTATTGTTATTATTATTTAATACACCATGATATTTATGGGAATTCTCATATCTCTACAGTATAAGGGAGTGGTTCTTCCTATTAACCTAATGATTGAAAATATGTCCTTTAAAAAAATTAAATCTGTGACAAAATCAAGAGTGTAAATGCTCATAGTAAGTCCATTTATAATAGAACATTTTTCCATTTTTTTACAAAATTGTATTAATATTAAAAGATATATGGTTATCTAATTTAATTCCCCTAAAGGCCCCAACATATTTACCATTACAAGTAGGATAAAACTGCAACAATTTCCACAATTTCTAGAAATCCTTTTTTGGGTATTTCCTATTGGAATCTCGTAAGATATCACATAACTATCAAATAATGGCCCATGTTTTCATGTTTATACCCCACTTAAGGGTTTTTGGAATCTGAAAATTGATCTATGGCCTTTCCAACTATTGTTTCGAACATATTTCAAGGGATTCGAAGTAGACTTAAGCATTAGATTTCAATAAGGGCCATTGGAAATGGTGCATTTTATTGCATGTTTAATATCCTTTATCATTATACCAAAATATGTATTGAGAAAATTATATACCCCTTCAACGATATCTATAGTACTATAGATTTCTATGGTGATCCCCCGTGGTTAATCACCATTGCCCCAATAACATTTAATAGTTGGCTCATTTCGATGGCACACCTATTTGTCATACAAAAACTTCTCTAGTGGGTGTGCATATTTTGTCAACGTGCCCTCAACAACCAACACACTATCATCTAACAACACCTTTTCGGGAAGGAGATAGAATAAGGTTTGGGAGATAAGGAATGAGGGTGTTAAGTCAAAAGAAATAAAATACCTTGAGAGACATATTTTCATTTGACAGATCAACATCCTTTGTGTCATTGGGCTTGTTCTTATGATACTTACACAAATTGTTATAATTTCTAGACATAATGTGGATCGTCATAGAAAAAGTTTGAGAAGGTCTACATTTTTCCCAACATCATTAAAGGTGATGAGAAATAGAGGAAGTGGCATAGGTATATTTGAATGAGAGAATGAAAAATGAAACAATAACAATTGTTAGACATGGTAGAGGGGTGGGTGAATGAAGTTGTTTCTCAAAGTTTTTGTAATGAAAATGTGCGCTCGTTCAAAATTTCAGAAACACACGTGATTCATCCCTTATTGAACCTATAAGCGTGCCCCATGTTTCCCTCCACATAAATTTTAATCTATGTTAAAAAACCATGTATTTTTTTTTAATGCCTACACACTTGTCTAAAAGATATAACCCAAGATTTCAAGTAATTGTCATATAAAATACCCTTTTCAAAGAGATAATTAGTGAGATAGATTCTTTAAGTGGCTACAAACTTCTAACTGACTTTGGTTTAAACATGGTTTTACACATTTTATAACAAGCAAAATTCTACATAAGTTTGTTCTTTATATCTCTTTTCCTGGCATTTCTTTTCTACCAACGAACGCTCATAGCCCTTAAGAAATTACCTCGATATCATACAAATATGGCCCTACCACAAGCGAGCATTCGTATCCCCAATAGGTTTACTTGTACTTCCCACAATATTAATAGCTCTTTCAACTTCCTTTTTATTTGAAATTTTGCTCATCCTTTTAGATTTGTATATAAGCATTACATATGAAATTGGGTGTGAAGGAAGAGGGGTGATACTAGATATTCTTTGATTTGTTTAGTAGATATTATGTATTTGAGTTTTATCCCACAGGTCTCCCCAAGAATCATCATATTGGTAGCCATGTTATAAATGTGAGG
Source organism: Picea engelmannii (assembly GCA_009831015.1). Classification (NCBI taxonomy): domain Eukaryota; kingdom Viridiplantae; phylum Streptophyta; class Pinopsida; order Pinales; family Pinaceae; genus Picea; species Picea engelmannii. Next base: position 998,166 of record ML783480.1, on the reverse strand, counting down.
TGGATGGAGCTCAAAGAAAACAACAGTTAGACTCTTTCCTCTACTTTTGTATTATCATGGTATGCTTAGTAAGCACATATGTTCCACCATAAATACCCATCATTATTCATGACTAAGATCTTCATGAAGGTTTTTTTCATATAGAGAAACCCATGAATTCCAAAACTTGTAAGAATTTATTCAGTGTGTGACGAGAGTTGGACTTTCCCCACACTCAAACTCAAATATTAATGCTTAGGTCAAACAAAGGAGTCAAACTAGCTCAAGGAAAATCGACATTCAAAATAACAGATGAAAAAAAATTGTACAATCGAAAAGGAAAAGGAAGTACTAAAACTAAAACCAAATCATGAAAAAGAAAATAAATAAAACTAACTACAAGAAATCCAAACATAAAAGTGTCATTGATTTAAGAAAAATAGAATCAAACTAAACAAAAAGGGAACATGGAAACATGGGATAAATCTTGGAAAATAGTAGAGTATGAATGATATGTACGAAATTATTTACACTACATATCTAATGATTGAAATATGGAAAAAAAATTCATCAGATAAGATCTCCACGCAAAAAAACTAAATTGGTATGATTTCTAGGAGCAAGTACATAATCTAGAAATCAAAATCAGTAAGGTTATGAGGAACATTGACCAAGGACATTGATTTCAAATAAAACTTCTTATTCCAATAAGTTTGAACTCCTCTTGGTGAAAAGTTGAATTCTTGGAATGCTCAAGGATAAAAAATTGAATTAAGTTAATAATTCACACGCAGTTGGTGTTATCAGTAGATACATGGATAATCTAGGTAAAGAGCATTGGGCAGCAGTCAAATGGTCACTTCGGTATCTTAGAGGCATAAGTAATTATTCTATCACCTATGATGGTTCCATTGATTCAGTTTGTGGTTATGTAGATTCGTATTTTGTAGGTGACTTGGAAAAAATGAGATCCACTTCAAGATATGTCTTTACTCTTCCAGGAGGACCTGTTAGTTGGATGTCAAACCTACAAAACATAGTTTCTTTATTTACTACTAAGGGATAATATATGGATGCTTCACATGCTTTCAAGGAGACAATTTGGTTAAAAGGTTTGTTGGGTGAGTTTGGAAGGATGCACGACAAGGTGAAAGTATTTTTTGATAGTCAAAGTGTTATTCATTTGACTAGCAATCCAGCTTATCAAAGTAAGACAAAACATATTTCTATCAAATACCATTATGTAAGACAAGTTGTTGATGAAGGTGGAGTGGCTCTAGAAAAGGTCCATGCAAAAGTTAATTCTGTAGACATGTTTATGAAACCATTTTTGTTAGAGAGGCTACGATGGTGTTTGTCTTCTCTTGGCTTGTATAAATGGTGATGAATTAATCAAGGGTATGATATATAAATTTTTTTCAAGGTGGATATTGTTGGAAACATTCCAACGAATTTCCTCATGCAACCACATGCACGTCCATGCATATATATTTAGAATATGCATGCATGCACTCTTTTGTTAACAATTTGTGTAACTCATGGATCTTAATATAAACAACTATATGTAGAATATGCGTGCATGAACTCTTATGTTAGCAATTTGTGTAACTCATGGATATTAATATAATCCGTTTGTCTAATTGTTTGAGATGTTAGAAAAACAAGATCATGGAGCAATAAAATAAAATAAAATGCGGAAATAAAACAAAGAAGAGACATAATACAATAGAGACATAGATATACGTTATTCACCCAATGTGGGCTATGTCCACTAGAGAAATGGTTAGGTCCTTCTTTTTTATTATCCAACAAATGAAGTAATACGACCTACAACACACAAATTGTAACTTCCTCTTCTTTCTCTCACAGTATCCTCTCTCATAATACAATATTCACAATGATACACAACCGCAATACATTTCTCTCATAAAAGAGGGTTTCCTTCTAGGGAAAAAACTCTAACATAACTTCTCCCATCAATATGTGACCTTATATTGAATGGTCCATATTTACTATGAAATTACAATATACATTTACAAGGAAAATTTTCCTTCAGGGACTTCGCCCATAAACCCTTGTCGGGGCCCCTCTTGCCCCCAGACCCTGCAGGGGAGAAATACCCCCTCGCAACTCCCCAGTGTGGAGGGGTGTATAGTATTCATGGGGTAGAAACACAGTTGAAAACAAATGCCTGTGAAACAGGAAGATAATCAGGGTCCACAACCAACAATCTCCCACTTGGATACTGATCAAAACAACTCCACTGTCGTTATACCTGTTGCACTATACTCCACCTTGGACCTGGAAAATTTATCATCTTCACCTTCATGCTTGAAAACCAATTGAAATTGAGCAGGAAATCAGTTTCTCCTTGGTTACTCCCATTGTTAACATGTCTGCAGGATTTTGGCTAGTGTGTATCTTTTTCAACTTCAAATGTTCATCTTCAAAGATAGATTGTATGAAATGTTACCTGAGTTGTATATGCTTATTATTCGAATGTAAGGATAAGTTAATTGCAAGATGAATGGAACTCTCGATGTCATAGTACAACCTATTTTTTTCTTGCTTCTTTCCCAATTCCTCCATAAACCTCTGTAACCAAATCATCTCTTTACTAGCCTCTATAGCATCAACATACTCTACCTTTGTTGTTGAAAGTGCAATAACCTTTTGCAGTTTTGAAATCCAACTTACTGTTGTTCCATGAATAGTAAAAACATACCCTATGGTGCTCCTCTTGCTATCTTTATCACCTTCCATATCTTAATCAACATATCCCTATAGAACATTGTTTGAACCTCCAAAACATAATGCATGAGGAGCAGTTCCTTTCAAATACTTGAGAATCTACTTTACTGTCTCCCAATGTTATTTACTTGTATTTTTCATATACCTACTCACAACTCCCACTACATGTGAAATATCTTGCCTTATGAAAACCATCACATCCATCAAGTTGTCAACTGTTGATGAATAAGGGACCCTAGACATGTATTCTATCTCCTCCTGTGTCTTGGGACACATTTCTTTGGTTAATTTGAAATGGCTGGCCAAAGGTGTACTAATTGGTTTTTCAGTCTACACTCTAAACCTCCCCAACACCTTCCCTATGTACTCACCCTGAGACAATGTCAAATTGTGATTTTTCCTATCTCTTGTTATTCGCATACCGAGGATTTTCTTTGACACACCCAAATCAATGTATCAACATTTCCACACAAAATAGATAGGTCTCGAATATAAGGCAACTACACAAAATTTCAAGGTTATTGTTTAATTGTAAATACAACAAGCCTCGAGGGTTATGGTCAGTCCAAGAAACAACAAGAGAATACAATAATTATATTCAGCCTGTGAATAGATAAAATTCATTATCAAGTGGATTCGGGCATTGGCCTTCACCACGGTTAAAGAAGAGACTATATGAAAAGACTCAAGAGTAAACAAATACATGTACATAGACTCTTTCCCATACACAAAACCTCTCATTCCATGGCTAGAGTTGTTAATATCCTTATGTTACAATTTAAGTCAGGAGCGGTAAAAACTTAAAAGGTGTAGTTATGTATAAGTGACACATAGTGGAAATGTAGCCATGGGTTTTTGAACTTGGAAAGAACTCAAAAAGACATGGGACATGCGGTCTAAATATTAACAAATAAAAACAAAACACGGTACCATAATCTCTTTCGAATCAAAACTAGTAATGCGTAGAAACCTTACTCGATTATACGAAACATTCAACTTCGTACAGGCATGTTGTTGCATCTATATACACCCATAGTTGAGCTCTAAAGAGTAACCATGTCGCAATGAGCTGCGCCATGGAGGGAATATTAGTGAAACAAGGTAAGGAGGTTGAATGCGTTGAGCGTAATGATGCCTCGAGCCCATCGTTCGGAGTGTAAGGGTGACCCCCCCTACTGCCATGTGAAACCAGTGAAGTGGAGAGCCTGTATCGATTAGCTCCCTAGAGTATCACAACCTGGAGTACATGGTAGCTAAACCAGTTTAAGAGCCTGCCATACCTTTAATTCGATTAAAGAACAACATCAAGTCGTAAATTTTCGAAGTATATTTATCATCCACTATTTCATGGAGCCATCAGATCCATTACATTACCAGTTAGCGGGACTAGGGACTTGTTAGGACTGGTGTCACATATGTTCGGGTAAGCATATTAAGTAATGAAAATACCTTTAACAAGTGGTTCCATGAAACATGACTTGGAGAAAGCAACCTTATGCGCTCATGTCTATTGTATGTCTAGGTTAAGACTTTGTATAAATTTACATGGGAATAACGTGATTATATTTGTAACAAGCATGATACACTCCATCGTGATGGTTAGGTTTATTCCTCCTAGATTAAAAAATAAATTCAATATGATTCGAACACTTTACAATAGCATAACAAGAATGAGTTATGGCTAGGGATATTCCTTCTAGTTTAGGAGTGAAACTATTACATAGGAAATCTTCATGGCCTACAAGAATAATATAAATGATATGAGAGGATATCATTATAGTTAGAATATCATTTCCTCTCTTATGGATGGATGTATATATAAAGTTTTTGAAACGAATAAATGAGTCGAGTAACGATGGGCTGAAACCATTAGTGAGACGTATATGGTCATTGACAATAAGACTAATAGATTGCTTTCCCCTTCTTTCAAAAATTTTTTCTTGTAGAATTTTTTGGGATACATTACATATTTTTAAGGCAATTTTTTCTTTGGGGCCGTTTTCCCTTTGATCTCCGAGTTGGGGGATGATCCTCTAGACTCCGAAGGGGGCAAGTCTCTTTCATGGAAGGGTGTACATTATGTCAGGGTGTACATGAGAGATGCTATATATACGAGCATATCCATAGAAGTGAGAGTGCAATATAGAATGTAGTGAAGGTGTGTGAGAAGGACGCAATAGTGAGACCTATTATGTGTATAAGAAGAAAATATAATTGTATGACTAAGTTGGCTATTGCGATTTTTTTTCGCATTGAGTTTCCACATAAATCAATCTGTCAATTAATCAATCTCTCAATTGTGTGATTATTGTTCTAACTTTATTTTTCTGCCAAACAAGAAGGGTGGAAGGAATTCTAACGATAGATTCGCTCTGTCGAGGTCGACACCGTCCACGCTCCGTAAAAGGTCATTAAAAAGCTTATCAAAGTGATGGTCTGTAACCGACTCTTCATGTCGTCTGACCGTTGTTGGTTTCACTAGGGAAGGGGAGTTAGTTTCACGTGCAATTTTGTTTGAAACTGTCTCTTTCATAGTCTCAAAACATATGGTTTCATCATTCACGATTCCATTCTCGAGCATATCTTTTGCACATAGGAGTGTTCCAGTAATTCTTCATCTCATGACCGGTACGCCCCGGTATTCGTCCTGCTATTAGTGACCAGCTGCAAACACATATAAAAAAATTAGTGTTAATGTTATTGGATATGTTTGTTACTTTTAATTTAATATTTGCAGCAGCACTTCAACATGTGATGCCAAGAGAATACTGTCACATAGGTCCATATTTATCTAAGATTTATAGCACCGGGCAGCGTGTTGTTCGGTTTTTTATCGGACGGGAAAACATTAGAGTTTAGTGTTATAGAATAAGAGATTTTCCTTTGCCTAAAATCTTTTCTTAGCTTTGTGACAATATTAGAGTAAGTTAGCTCTCTTATTAGTTGGGAATTAGCATCTTCTATGTTTACTAATTAAAGTTATATCCAACTAATTAAAATTTCATTCTAAATTGACTTATAGTCAACCAATTAAAAACATTTTCATTTCATATTCCAAAAACGTTTACAACCATGTTACACAATCCGAAGTGGAGATGCCTTTATCTAATTAAAGGAAGTTTCATTTCATATTCCAAAAAGTTTACAAACACATTACAAAATCTGAAGTGGAGATGCTTTTATCTAATTAGAAACAGTAGTTTACAAACATGTTACACAATTTGAAGTAGAGATGGTTTTATCTAATTAAAAACGGTTTCTTATGACATTAAGAAAAAAGTTTACAAACANGAATATATATATATATATATATATATATATATATATATAACTTTTCAAAAGATTTATAAAAAAGTGGAGATGCCTTTATCTTTTATATATTTAAAATTAACATACTTATGAAAAGCTTATTTACTTAATAGAGGATTGAGGATTGGTTAAAGAGAATTTATGAATCAGTAAAAAGATCATTTAGAGGATTGAGGATTGATTAAAGAAAATTAATGAATAAGTAAAAAGATCATTTAGTAGGTTCAATGGCAATGGATTTTTAGATGATTTGTATAACCAATCGAAAATTGGTTGAAGAGGGTTTATGAATCAATAAATAGAAGGATCGTTGTTCAATGAGAGCATGTGGTGTTTAAGGTATTAAAATTCTTGTTCATTGTTAAATCATCGTTAGATTCACAATCATTGGAGGTATTAATGGAAATTGGGCAATACTGTGTAGAACCCTGTTGAATCCGATTTGGCGGACAGATTGCTTTCGAACACTGTTCCATTGGTTTCTCAAAGGCTTAATTGATTTGGACCCAAAAGGTAATGTTTCATCTTCTTTCTGAGTTCCAAATAAACAGAAGCTTCTCTTTGTTTTTGTTGCTTAATCGCATATGCAGATTAATAATATAGTAGCACTATGTATATACGAAATCAGACCTGGATTATCTGATCAATGAAATGTTGAAGGCTATGCACTTGTGCCTGGAGGCGACAATGTTAATTTTGTTAGTCGAATAAGTTGAGAGCAATCTGCTCCACGATTTTCTCCATTATTTTCTCCCCGATTAGCTCCGCGATTCTGCGTGATTGATGTAGTTAACTTTCAGTTGTTGGTTTCTTGTTTTTATCTCCGAGTTAGCTG
>ML783480.1:910755-965769 GCA_009831015.1 Picea engelmannii | reverse complement strand
TTCTTTGTGGCGTAGTCCTTCTGAATTTTTTCTTTGACTGATCATGATCATGATTGAAGCTTTTTTTGTGTCTTGAACATGGATGGTATTCTTGAAGATGTATCTTCAATAGTTTTCTTAGATTCTGGTTGACCATGATTCCTTCCTTTGAGTACTTCTACATAACTCTTTCTATTTTCTCCATTCTTCTTTTCTAGCAACGTAGAGTGCTTCTCTTCATTCTCTAAAACTAATGTGTATGTTTCTGTCTCTTCAACTTTCTTGTTGAGTTTATCGATTTTGACTCTTAGTGTGACAACTTCTTCTTCGAGATTCTCAACATCTTCTTCTTTTTTCATTATCTGAGACTTCATGACCTCTTCTATTCTATTTTCTTCTCAAGTTGGATTTTCAATGCAATTATTTCTTCTTCCATTCTTCTCTCTTCTTGACCAAACTCTTCCTCAATTTGGTTTAAATCATTGGTTCTTTCCTTGAGATGATCCATCAATATATTTTCTCTCTTTTCTGCATCTTCCTTTTGTGCTGCTATGTTGGCTTCTAAACATTTCTTTTGATATTCTAGAGTTTCTTTAATTCTTCTGGCCTCTTCTAGTTGAGCTCTTAAATTCTTGATGACCTGCGGATCCTTTTTAGAACCTTGAACACTTTGTTTTTGCTTCATCAATTCTTTCTTCGATGACTTGTTTTCTTCTCTTTCTTACCTTGGATATTTAATTTCACTAATCAAATTTTCTTTGTAATCAACTTTTTCTTCATCATAATCTTCCTTTTCTGAATCTATCTGACATGATGAGCATCTTTCTTCTTGTTATGTATCTGCATCTTCTTTGGAATTTCCTGAATCTTCTATGGGTGAAGAATATATGTCATGTAACTTATCCCAAAGTTCTTTGGCTGATGAACATTTATCGACCTTTTCTCTTACCGTCTTAGGTAATCCTTTCGAGATGAAATCCATTGTTATTTTGTTATTCTTCTTCAATTCCTTCTTGGTTGCAGTCTTTGCCCTTTTTGAAATATCATATCATGAAACAACTGATAGCCAAATATAATGTCTCCGTGTCTGTAAAAATACTTCCATCCTTCTGCTCCACATCTCATACTTAAAACCATTCTGACCATTAAACATTGGTACTCCATTCTCAGAATAAGACATGATCTTCTTTCAGTGGTTAAACTATTTCCTGAAGGAACCTTGCTCTGATACCAATTGTTGGATTACTGAGAGGGGGGGTGAATCAATAATAGAGAAATTTAATCCCTTTTAACCATATAATCCAATTGTCATATCAATGAAGCATTATTATCCAATAACTGCAGAGTAAATAAACAATGAACAAATGAACAATCATACACATACACAGTACACCAGTGTTTTATGTGGAAACCCAAATCGGGAGAAAACCACGGAATGTTCTTTTTTATATGTCTTGAAGAATTACATTCATTGGAAGCACCAACTTTCTTTGTTTTACAGCTGCAACTGGAAGGAGTCTCCAACCCCCTAGTTTCTCAGGATACAACCTGAGTGAAGCTCCAAATCTTCAATTCTCTGGCTACAACCAAAGGAGGCTATGACCCCAAATGTTCTCCAGCTACAACCACATGTCCTTGCCTCGTCCTGCCACCCTGAAGTAGAAGTAGAATGATGGAACCATTGTCACACTATCATTGTGAGATATACCACTGTAAACCTATACCAATAAATATGAACCATGCATCAACCATGCATCAACTTGTAATCAACCTGTACCACAAACAAGTGCATCAACCATGCACCCAATTGTAATCAACCTGTACCATAAACAAGTGCATCAACCATGCACCAACCTGTAATCAACCTGTACCATAAACAAGTGCATCCAACCATGTACCAAGTATGTACCAATCATGTGTCAGCTACTCATCAACTATGAATCATCAATATGTACTAACATCATCAACTATACACCTCATGTATATACGCTAACTCATCAACTACTTGTCTCAATCATGTACTCAACATGTACCACAACCAAAAGACCTCATCAATTTCATCATCCAAATTTGATTTGTAGCTCTGTAATAGACCTGGTGTATATGATCACATTTCTGCAAACCTTCCTTAACTTTAAAAAAAAGAGACTAGCATTTTCATCAAACTTTTCTTTAGTCTCACATGCCTAGTTTTGAATTAGTCAACAACCCTAACTTGAAGTAATAATAACTTTTAACCTGTAATGTATAAAGATCTGAAACTAATACACAATGTTCTTCAGTGTGTTTTATGCAATTCCTCCAAGTTTCACTACTTGGAACCTCTCAGAAAATGAGTTATAGAAAATATGACATACCTTGTTGAATTCTGGCTTATTCTAGAGAGTGACCTTGTAGAGTGTGCCCCGTACAAAATATTCGATGAATTGATCTGAAATTTTTACACAACATACTACCTACTGTAACCTAAATAACACATTTGGTTTCACTGAATTTGGATCTGTTATGAATAATTTATGACGTTTTTACCCGAAACACCTCATTTTAACTAGTTTTAAGACTCGCCACAAACCCTATTTTCCATGGAGTGTAACTCTAAAAATACAACGAACCACAAGATGAATTTTTTACCATAGATACTTGGATATGTTTTCTCACTTGCATAGCAATTTCAGGATCTGAATCATTATATAAAACAAGTTATAGCAAAAATGGTGAGATGACCTATAAATAACATACCATAGAAAACATCATTAAAAGAATTTATCCTTCCTTGCATTTCAGCCTTCTTTTTTTCACTTTCATCAGAATTTCAGCTTAGATATCATTTGGTTATTTCAGACACCTATAGATATTCAATATGTTCAAGTGTTTTTCAAATGAGGCAGCCTTACCTCTTATTTATACTCTCCAAGTAGCTTCCTTAAAAACATCTTCTAGGTCACTTGGTCCACTTTCCTTATTTTAGGGTTGGGTCCACTTTTAATTTCTCCATTAAATTTATTATTGAAATTATTTATTTTGTATTCACTTTGAATTATAATACACTCATAACTTCACTTTATTATTTACCTTTTAAAATCTCTTAAACCACTTTAATTACTTTGACCTTTTGGGGCTTCTAGATTACATATGAGGGTCCTCCAACTTCGTAAGGCCATAACTCTCAAACCGTGAGGAGTTATGTGACATTCTACATACCACCAGAAATGGAATGACATGTACTATCTATATAGAATAGTATTATCTGAAAATATATCATGACTCATACCATTACCCATCAAACAAACTTGGGTCGATTACCCAAACCTCGGGTCTCCAACTTCTCATGGCCATAACTCTCTAACCGTGAGGAATTATGTGACGTTTCACATACCACCGGAAATGACATGACAAACACTATCCATCTAGGATATGTTCCTTGACAAATTCACTTTCCTTCATCTCATTATTCTACAATTAAGCATGGGTTCTCTTACTCCAAAAAGCTTCTTCCCGTGAGGGCTTTCACCATAAGGGGACCACTTTGGAGTTCATCCATATTTACTTCTTATCAACCATGACAAAACAATAATGAGTCATATTTACATCAAACAATATTGCGTCCATTACCCAAACCTTTGTGCTATGGGGCTTTCTTCAAGGGTTGACATCAATGACAAGCAGCTTTAATCAACAGGGATTTCTATCTTTAGGCAATTCAGTCAATTCCCAAGTTGTGTTTTTCATTATAGAGTCATATTCTTCCTCCATTGATTTTCCCCACTCTTAATGTTCATTAGCTTCATTAAAACTCATGGGTTCTATGACATATGAACTATTACTTATTAGTGAATAATCTTTATACTTTTCAGGTGGACGAATGCATTGTGAAGATCTTCTCAATTGACTAGTGACTTGTTATCTATTTTGTGAAGATTCTTCTTCACTATTGGATGTATCCATGTCACTGGGTGCCTTTTCCTGTTGTTGCTTCTCTTCTTTGACCTCCTCATCTTCAACAAGTACCTTCCATCCCTCATGATTGATGTCTTCATTGTTTCCTTCTTCATGTTCATGGAAGATTACATCTCTACTTGTAAACACTTTGTGAGTATATGGATTAAACAATTTATATGTTTCAAATTATGAGCAATACCCTATAAAAATACATTTGATGGATTTAGCATCAAGATTATTCCTCCTATCGACCTTGTCTACATTGGTCCACAAACATCAGTGTGCACTAGTTCTAATAGATCTCTTTTTCTCCTTTCAGGATTAGAGGGGAATTCATCTTTATGCATCTTTCCTAATGCACAACCTTCACAAGCAACATACTCATTCTTCAACATAGGGAGTCTTTCAACCATACCTTGTTTTTGTAATAACCACAAATCATGATAATTAATGTGACTATACCTTTGGTGCTAAAGAGTTTCTATAGGAATAGTTGCAGAAGTCAATGCTTGATAATTCTTGTTGGTGACATCAAATTTGTACAAACCTCCAACTCTGACTCCTGAGGAAACAGTTATGTAATGATCCTGCAAGTCCTTCACTATACAATGTGTCTTGGAGAATTCAACCTTAAAATTATGATCTCTAATTGTGGACACAGAAATCAATTTTTTCTTTATCCAAGGGACATACACAACATTGTGAATGTGTCTAATAGTACCATTCAAAAGTGTTATTGGAATATTTCCATATCCTTTGATCTCATAAGAACGATCATATCCAAGATAAATATGGGCACCATTATGTGTTTCTTTAAAGTTTGTATACCAATTCTTGTTACATGTCATGTGAATTGAAGCTCCAGAATCAACAAACCATGCATCAACATTATCAGTTTCAGCAGACAGTGCATCATTAGACACAAACAATTTGAGATCTTTTGAATCAATATTTGGGTTTTCTTGTGCAAAATGTCGTGAATGTTTTCTATTTTTAAGCCTAGCCTCATCATCATTTTTATTCTTATAACATTCTCTAGCAAGATGCCGAGTCCTACAATAATAGAAGCGCTTAGGTTCATTTCTATTTGATGGAATATGTTGATTTGGATTTGGAAATGACTTCCTCTGAAATGAATTTCCTCCTCTGCCTCATTCTCGTGGTTTCCCTTTAGGGAAACTCTTCTTTGTTCATAGTGCTAAGTCTGAATTATGAGGCTTCAAATTTGCGCGTCTCTCTTCCTCTTGAAACAATATACCTTTCATTTCCTCAAAACTAGGATCTTTCTCCCTCACTGCAAGGCATGTTATAAACATTTGATAGTCCTCTAGCATTCCATTTAGAGAAATTGTGACAAGATCAATGTTTGACACTTTTTCTCCTATATCTCCCAACTTATCTTTCATTTCTTTAATTCGCCCAAGAAAAGAACTAACAGACGCACTTATATCCATTTTTATAGTTAGCAATTTACTCTTTAGGAAAATAATGTGACTTGTATTATTAGTTTGATACAGATCTTTAAGTACTTTCCAGGTTTCACTCGAAGTCTTAGCATCTCTAATATGTGGAATTATGCTATCTTTAACATACATTCTCAACAATACTTTGGCTTTGTTCTCCCACTTATCCCAATCTAGGATTGTTGTCGTTGTCTCACCTTTAGTCGCATCGGGTCACGCTTCATTTCCTTTTGCGATTGTCCATATGCCATAACCTTCCATGAAGGTTTGCATTTTGAATTTCCAATTGATGAAATTCGAGCTATCTAACTTGTTGGATTTCTTGAAGTATGTTTCTGCCAACAAAGTCACCATCCTTCCAAAATTCTTCATGCAACAACCTTGCAAAAAATTCAAAACAACGATTTGAACGCAAGAACGACAAATTTACTAGGGTAATCTTGACGAACAACGATCTCCACAATCTTTTTCAATCGCATGAGTGATGACACCAGAAACTGGCCCCCACGACTCGTCCAATGATGGTATTGTTGATATTGCCAATCCTCCGATCGTTCTCCAACCATACTTGAAAGAGGGAAGCGGGCATAGAGAGGCAACGGTTGAATGCAGCGAGTATCGCGGGTATACAATGAAAATAAGTCCCGCTTGAATAAATGTGAAGGAATAAATGAGTGGGAACGGATGCACAACTTCATCTTTTTTCCAATCAAATGATAGGATCAAGCTCGGTTCACCTAATCCAATAGAGGAAGAAGGTCCGTCAATAAAAAAAAAATCGACATGCATTTTCCCTCACGCCGAGATCAAACTCGTTTCGACAACTGTGGGATTGCCAACAAACAAAGATGATGTATTCCTCTGATAGCGAACGCAGATCCTCTGACAGTGATCCCGCAGACCAGGAATGGAGTTGTTCTGATCTGGGCGCACTCTCCACGCCCTCTCACGCGATCTGCCTCCTCACAGAATAGACATTGATTAATCTCTCATCGGTTGAACTGGCTTATGTGATTCGGCTCTCCACCTATGCGATCCGCTCACAATGGACAACGATCCTCCAGCTTTGATACCAACTTAAGAAATGAGAATGTAAAACGACTCCTCGGGCGAGACAACACCAGGAGGTTGGGAAGCAAAGCCATGTTTCATTCAAATTAATCAATTAGAATTACAATGTATATATACGATGCCATAAGATTTGAAGCTGTTGGAGCCAACTTCAACTAATCACCCCAACTAATTCTTCATTATTTTTAAATAACACTTAAAGAAAATTTATAGACATTAAAAACATATATTTTCTAGATTTAAATGCCAGATGCAGAGGGAATTGATTGGATTGCGAGGTAAGCGAAGAGAGTACGAAATGCAAAATATTATCCGCCTCATCTGTAACTTCGACTTATTAACACAATTGCAGACTTATTAATACAAGCCCAGCTTTGTAGGAAGGTGCCGAGATAGTTGATTGGATTAAGAGGGAAGCAAAGAGAGTAGTAAATGCAAAATATAATCTCTATAGTATTATTAATATTAAATTTTTAATATCTTAATTTAAGTTTAAGGAATATTTAAACTTTTTTAAACCTTACAAAAGTTTTAAATAATTATTATTGTTATTTCAAATGGTCAATTGTCAATATCTTGGTGTTTCCGTAAATTCTACATTTATAAAATCAGATCAATCCAAACTCATTTAAGAACCATTTTCAATTCCTTTCACACTTTTTTGTCCTTCAAATTTAAAATTTAATAAATATCTAAATAATTTTCTTTGTAAAATAAATTATATACTAAGCCAAACTCATTTCAAAAAACATTGTCAATTCCTTTCACACTTTCTTTGCCTCAAATTTAAAATTTAATAAATATCTAAATAATTTTCATTGTAAAATAGGTTATATACTAAACCACTCTTGAAAACCTATTATCTATTAGCCTCACTTCAAACCTATTATCCATTGGCTTTACCTCATTATTAACATGATTTTCTAGTCTTTCTTTTATTTTTATTAATGTTTATCTTTTCTTCTCTTCTTTGATAATAATTAATTTATTTTTATTAATTATTTATTTAGGTTTTTTCATTTTTCAATTTAATTTTTTTTTTCTTGACAAATAATTTATAAATTTTAGTTTTATAACTTTTAAAAAAAAATATTTTATTTATCTTTTATTTATTTATATATTTATTAAATATAATTAAGTTTGTAGAAATTTAGTACTTAATATTTTAATATTAATTTTGATTTAATTTCAATTATTTCTTCTTACTAAGTTTTCAAATCTAGAGGGGTAGATTATGTACACATGAGTAGACTTTAACAATCAAATAATTATGTACACAAATTTCTTGTCCTGTAAACAAAAGGGTCTCATACACCAATTTGGTGTCTAACTTGAAAGTGACCTTAAAATTAAATTATTATTATTATTATAACTATTATATTTTCTTATTTAAAAATATATATTCTTTTATGATAATTTGTTTAATAATTTATTTATATTTATTGTTTTATACACTTTTATTTTTAAAATAAGTATGATTATGTGTGATTAAAAATTGATGGTCTTGGAGTATTATCTAAAGTTGTTTATGTTTGGCTAAGAGTTTGTCTTAGTAGAATGTAAGGAAACAAGTTAACTATTTAAGAGGGCCCAAAACCTAGAGAGGTTAAGATATCAAGACAACCCAAAACATAAAAACATCTAAAATTATGCCACTTTAGGGACCACTAGCTAATCATTCCAAGTAGTATGGTTTTCTTTGAATAATAGTAATGAATCATTATAAGCCATGAAACTAAATAGATAGATGTATAAACAAATAAATTAAAATTATAGTTTATAAATTAATTAATTAATTCTTTAAAATAATGTATAAACTATAATTGATAATTTTATGTTTTAAATATGATAATATTTAAAAATATATTAAATAATATACAAATATTCAAATTTATATGATCAATTATTTTATTTTTTTAAATGAAAAATCAAGAAAATCAAAATAATCATAATTTTATGATGAAAAAATATAGAATTGTGAGAAACAAATATATAATTGTATTTCAACACTCGTGTATATTGTAATATTGAACTAAAAGAAAACATGTTATTTTCTATTATTTACATAATAATGAGTTATTGATAATAAAATAAAATTTTAATATAAATAAAATAAAGATAATGGTAATAAATATATTGAATAAAGATATAACTATGACATTTGATGGTAAAATTTTTGAGTTAGTTTCTTAACAATAGTTTTATGTTCTATAAAAAAATTTAAAATCTTGAAAAAAAATTATAGTTCACAAAAATTATTATTAGTGAAAAAATATTATTAGTGAAACAATGAGTTAAATATAAATTCCTTATTTTATGATAATAGCAAAAAGAATTTATGGGCACAAATGGATTATGTAAGAATATTGCAAAACAAAAGATAAGAGTTAGTTGGGTAACACTATAAAATGGGGGATTAACTCTTATGCACCCTAAAAAAAATGTGTTCTGGCGCGACCTCAAAGATCTGAGACTAGGGTTCGCTCCTAGCCACTGCCATGGATTCTCAGGGAGGAGGGGAGTCGTCGCCCCCTCCCTCTCCGACCACCTCCTTTCGAAAGCTCGTCGCAGCTTGTAGCAAGAAGCTTCCTCCTTCAGAGCCCCCAAGTTTTGTAAAGAGACTAGATGTCGTCCCAGAGATTGACCTTCCCCCTGATCATCCAATGAAGGTCACATTTTCCCTCTCAGAACGAGGACTAGTAGGTCAATTCATGAGACTCCAGCCCTCAACCAGATCCAAAGACAACTGGATCCAAAGGAACTGGAGACCACTGATCACAAACAGTGTAACGTGCTACGTAGTTGGGAGAGGGTATTTTATCTCCAAATTCATCTCCGAGGAGGACAGAGATTTAATCTTTAGAAATGGACCATACTTCATGGGCACCCAAGGGCTCTATTTGAATCGATGGACCCTAAGCATTGATCCCGCCTCAAAAGTGCCCAAAGACGTCCCCGTATGGGATAGACTCCCGAATCTTCCAATACATTAATGGAACCCCTCCTCGCTTCAAGCAATCGGAAATGGACTGGGGCGCTACATCAATCGAGTAGACGCAAAAGACCAGTACTCCTACATAAGGATTTGTGTGGAAGTTGATCTGGAGGTCGGTCTACCTTAAGCGATAAAACTAAAAGTTGGGGATTGCCAACACTTCCAAAAGATTGATTACGAACAACTTCCGTTCAAGTGTAGAGGTTGTCATGAATATGGCCACTTCCAAAGGAACTGCCCAAAAAACCCCATTATAGAGAAAGCAGGGGACAAAGGCTGGCAACAAGCTCGAAAGGGGAAAACCAAATCGAAAGGACCAAGAAGATAAAAGATAGCGCCAACACAAGACAAAAACTTAGGAACCAAAGAGAAGGAGAACAACTTCGGTGTATTGGCTAGGGAAACTGGTGAAGAGGAAGCATAACCAAGTAAAGATTCCCAAGAGGAAGAAGCAAGAGGAAACCAGACCCCTGAAGACAGAGGAAATCAATTAATAGCAGAAGAAGGGGAGAAAAACAAATCCCCCCAAAGGATGGAAGGAATTCAAGGCATAGAGGTAGGGGATATCTCGACAAGAAGTGACTCAGAAGGCACAAGCGAAGCTTGGGCCACTTCAAAGAAAATGGGAAGAGGCAGGAAAACCAAAAAAGCAGAAAGAGACCAGGAAACATACAAAGACGTCCTAAAGGGTTCACAACCAACTATCAAACAGTTGATCAGTGTTTGACACACTAGAAAGCAATCCAAATCCTCCCAAGGAGACCACTCCTCCCCCCAAGGTAACTGATGATTCTAACCTCCTGGAATTGTAGGGGTTTTGGTAGCAAAAGGAAAGAGGAAGCACTCAAGGATATAATCAAAGCTTTGAAAGAAAACATCCTAATCCTCCAGGAGAGCAAGATGAGTAAGAAAGACTCCCTCAAATCTTTGTTGAACATTTGGAGAGGCATCCAAGGAATAGCCGAAAATGCCAGAGGTGCCTCACGAGGGCTCTACACTCTATGGAACACCTCCAAAATAGATTTGATCAGCTCCGACGCATGCATGCACTGGATTCACACCAAAATCCTCCACAAAGACTCAGGTTATCTAGTAAGCCTCTTCAATATATATGTACCACAACATATAGAGGAAAAAAGACACTATTGGGAAACCCTAAAAGACTTCTTGCAGCAAAATGAACTTGACAATATCATTCTAGGTAGGGATCTAAATGTAACCCTGGCTCGGGAGGAAAAAAGAGGGGGATCCATCTTGAGAGACTCAGCTAGAGAATGGGTGGAAGACCTAATCTCAGCATGGGACCTAATAGACATCAAGCCTGCCAAAGGACTCTACACGTGGACAAATAAAAGGATAGGTCCTGGGCACATTGCTTCCAGACTAGATAGATTCCTTGTCCAAAGTTCCTTTCTTTTATTGGGGCTCACAGCCTCTGCAGAGATCCCTCCCCATAGTGTCTCAGATTGCAATCCCATCCTCTTAGAAATCAAAACCGACCAAGTCTGAGGACCCATCCCTTTCAGATTTAACCTGACTTGGATCCAAGACAAAGGCTTTCTCCCTCTTGTTTCCAAAACTTGGACCAGCATTGTTAAGGGCTCAAATTTTTATGTCTAGGAAGAGAAACTAAGAAGGCTAAAGATAGCTCTAAAATCTTGGGCAAAGGGCCAACCAAACCCAATCACCTCGCGCATAGAAGCCCAGAAGCAACTCGAGAACCTTCAGTTGGAAATGGAAAACAAAGAGATCACGCAAGAGGGCCTGCAACAAGAGGACCGCCTTCAAAGATAATGGCACAAAGCCTGTAGAGAGGAAGAAATCTACTGGAGGAAAAAATCCAGAAGCCTTTGGCTGAAAGAAGGAGATAAAAATACAAGCTACCTCCACAAGAAGGCGGAGGCAAGGAAGCACTATAAAGCAGTGACAGAAATTTAGGTTCAAAATGAAACAATCCCAGATCCAGAAGGTATAAAAAAACCAGCCTTTGAAGCACTCTATTCAAAACCGCAAGGGACAATAATATACCCTCAGATGTACCCTCTCTCCATTATTCCAGGTCTCATTAAGGAGGATATCAACATGAAGATGACTAAGGAAGTATCGCAACAGGAAAAAAAGGAGGCTCTGGACCAAATGAACCCAGATAAGGCCCCAGGCCCATATGGTTTCACTGCGAGATTCTATCAATAGTGTTGGGAAATAATAAAAACGGATCTCACCAAGATGATCAGGAAATTGTAAAAGAGTAGCAATCTTGGCAGGAGAACCAATTTGGCCTTCCTAGCGCTTATCCCGAAAGAGAAAGGAGCAGTCACCTTCAATCGATTCAGGCCAATCTCCCTTTGCAACACAAACTACAAAATGCTCACCAATGTTATAGCCAATAGACTCAAAACAATCCTCCCTCTCATCGTCCCAGAAAACCAAGGAGGCTTCATCAAAGGTAGGCATATTGCAGACAACATCATTCTAGTTCAAGAGGCCCTACATTCAAGTGTCCGGAGGAAAGACAAAGGTATGATAATTAAACTAGATCTTTCCAATTCCTTTGATAGAGTTAGACATAGGTTTTTATTTGAAGTAATGAAAAAGTTTGGTTTTGACCCGTCCTTTGTAAATTGGATAAAAGTTTGTATTGGATCACCATGGATAGCCCCTATGGTGAATGGGAAAGTAACAAAGTTCTTCCAAGCCACCAGGGGTTTAAGGCAAGGGTGCCCCCTTTTTCCTCTACTCTATGCAATCCAAGCTTTAGTCGTAAGCTATCAACTAGAAAATTCCCAAGTTCAAAATAACCTCCAGGGATTAAGAATCGCGCAAGGGGTGAACGACATAAATCATGCGCAATTTGCGGATGATACTTTGTTGTTGGGAGGTGCAAGCCCTATAATAGCAAAGAAGTTTAAAGAAGAGATGGAAGCTTACACTGCAGTCTCAGGAAGTGAAATAAGCGAGACCAAAATAAAAATTTATGGATGGAATATTACGCCAAATGAAATGCTGGGAATTACAAGAGTTCTGGGGATGGAAGGACACATCAACTGGAAGGCCTTCAAATACCTGGGAATTTCTGTATTCAAATCTGCCCCAACAGCTTCACACTAGAACCATCTGATAGACAATCTAAAAAATAAAATTTCCTCCTAGGGGGCGAATTGGTTAAATCTAGCAGGGAAAGATGTCCTGATTAAATCCGTGTTGACCAGCATACCCATCTATCAGAGCTCATTGCTTTTGTCCCCTGCCTCCGTAATTCAAAAAATTGAAGCACTCCAAAGATGCTTCTTGTGGGAAGGAGGAAAACAGTCAAGAAGGAAAATGCATTTGATAAACTGGGAAAAAACCTCAAAACCTCTCTTGGAAGGTGGCCTTAACTTCAGAAAAACCCAAGCTCAAAACCTGGCTTTGGGGGAAAAGTTGCTTTGGACGATGGTCACTGGAAAACCAACTTGGAGCAAACTGGCACTTTGGAAAAATTATTTTAGGGGGCCTAGGGATCAATGCTTGGATTTTCCATGAAGGGAATCAAAAGGTTCCCCTATTTTCACCCTCTGCAAAAAGGCATTGACCCACTTCAGCCCTCATCTCACCTGGGTGCCAAGAAAAGGAAAGAAACTTAAAATTTCGCAAGATTCAATCATGGGAGGACCCCCCCTAGGGCGGAGATAGGATCTTCTTCATCTCAAGGATTGGATGGAAATCCAAAACATAATTAATCTCTTTGACATCTCAACCTGGGGGAGGACAAGCTCATGATCTGGCAGGGGTGGGGAGTGCTAAACAGACCCCCTGATCTAGAAAGGGAATGGAGCACTCTACAACACTATCTTCAAGGGAAAGCCCCCCTCAAAAAAAAAGGAAAGGACGAAAGAGGCTGGGGAGGGAATGCCAAGGCCTACACCACAGCAAAGGGATACCACCTCATCACAAATGTTCCCAACGTCCTGCCCAATCCGACCATCTGGAAAGAAATTTGGCATTCCAATTCCATCCCAAAAATTGACTTATTCATCTGGACCCTTGCACACAATAGCATTCAAACAGGGGAAAATCTGAAAAGACGTGGTTGGGAAGGCCCCTACAGGTGTCCCTTTTGTCTACATGCTGAAGAAACTATAGACCATCTCCTTCTCAACTGTGACTACTCCAAAGAAGTCTGGAAGCTAGCAACAGGAACACAAAGCACCATCAGCCTCCCTCGAGACACATGAAGTCTTCTCCACCAATGGGACTCCTATTACCCATTCAAAACTAAAAAAAGAAGCTAAGCCTTTGCTTTGTGGAAAGTTCTCCCAAAGTTCATCCTGTGGAATCTATGGCTAGAAAGGAAAAACATAATATTCAGGGACAACAAAATAAGGACAACCATCGTGGTAACCAAAACTCATGCACTCTTTAGTGAAACTGCACCTTATTTATTCTAGTCAAAAAACAGCCAAACGCTAGAAGCACCAGAGGAACTCTAGTTGAACAATTTTAAAATCCAATGCCACATGGGCATAAAGGCTAGCATCCCAATTAAAGAGGAATGGGAAATCAGGAAAGGAAAACAAGATTTCACCAAGTGGAAAACAAGGAGAAAATCCCATATCCTGTCCTTTGACGGGGCTTCGAAAGGAAACTCGGGCCAATCAGGAGGAGGAAGGATAATTGAAAATCCCCTCGAAGCAACAACAATAAAATTCACCCTGGTTTTAGGAATCGAATCCAACAATAGAGAAGAGGCCATGGCTCTCTGGCAAGGGCTAATTCAGGCAAACATGCACAGGATCCAGGACCTGGTTATAATAGGCGACTCCAGAGTGGTAATACAAGCATTAATTCGTCATTCTAAAACCCACAGCATGAGACTCAACAACCTCTTGGACAAGATACATCTTCTGTTAAGGAACTTCAAATCTTATAAGTTATACCATGTGTTAAGAGAGCTAAATGGAAAAGAGGATGCTAAGGCTAACAAAGGCACACTCTTGGCGCCACGAAATCTGAAGGTGAATGGAATGGTATCCAGCGTGGCACTACCTTGAACCATGAGAGCCACCCTCCTAATTCAAAAACAAAAGCAAGTTGGAATAGGAGAAAGGGAAATCGAGGAGATCGCTCAGTTTAAGTCAAGTCAGAACAAACTATTGGGCAGAGGGGAAAAGGCATGGTACCATGAGAAAGTGAGCTTCAGACAAGGCAAAAACAGGGAATAAGCTCGCCCATACCTCATGGATTTAGCAAATCGAATGGAAATCATGAGTATGGAAAAAGGAGGGAATAAACTGAAGGCGCCCCCTCAATCTCAACCCATTCCAGAGAAGAGATCTCTTGAGTATTCTCCAGTGAAGCAATCGGGCGCAAGAAGAAGTGGAAGACGACCAAAAATGGCATCAATCTCGGATAGCAAGCCAAGCACTGAGGAAAGACTCAAAGCGATGGACACAACGCTGGAAAATCTAAAGCAGTTGCTTCAATTCCAGCTGGATTTCCTCGAAAACTTGGATTCTGAAGTAGGAAGGTGTATGGAGAAGCTAGAAGAGGACATCACCACAACCAAAATCGGGTTTACAGAAGAGCTAGGAAAACTGCACAAGGAACTCAAGAACCACCAGCAGGAATTCGAAGAACGAATCGACCAACTGGAGGCAAAAATGGCTCAACTCAACAGTGAATGGAAGAAAGGTCCTAAAAACTAAACCAGTCATTTAGCAAGAAAGTATGGCCATCCCTTCTTTAGCAAGCTTGGCGTTTTGTATAGAAGCCAACGCTGTAAATAACTCTGTATCTGGTTAAATTTATGATAGAATCTTAGTTAAGGATTCTAGTCTACCGCTATAGGATTAGGAGGATACTCCAGGAAGGCAGGCACGTGGTTAAGCGTGGCCTATTTTGTAATCGAACCAGTGGCTAGTCCACCTTTTTTATTCAATACCACTATCCATTTTCGTCAAAAAAAAAAAAAACACACTATAAAATGGGGAATTGAAGAAGAAGATTTAGAATTTGTATAAAAGTAGTGTGGTAATACTTAGGTGAAAAAATAAGATTCTATCAACTTAACAAAAAAATGATATTTATTAAAGAAATATAAACATAACTATTACTTTTGTAAAACAAAGTACCCTATGATCTAGAGTGTAATCAATGCTTACCTCTGTATAGTGAAGCACTTCAAAGAAAATTTGTATACATTAAAAACATATATTTTCTCGATTTAGAATTTTTTTTTTAAGAAAGGAAAATGTGTATTATTTGTTTGCAAATAAAAATAAATTGCTAATAAAATGTACATAATGTTGCATGTATAAACATGAAAAACAAAAAGTAATCAATTAGAACAACTTACATAACAATATGATGAAAATGCTAATAATAGAAATAAGTGGTTGTATTAAAAATGTTTCAAAATACCATAAAATTTAATAGGTTGAGGCATGTTTGATATAAAAAAAAAATTACAAATGTAGATTATATATATATATATATATATATATATATATATATATGCTATTCTATTAAGAATCAAGTGAAACTTTCAAAAGTAGATGGTATGTTTACATTGTGCTTTGTCCCTATATTCCTCAAAATAGACTAAAGAAAAGTCCATGAGTTCTTTTATACTTATCTTCGTCACAAAAAACTAAAACATCGAGAATTTATGCATTCTTGTCCACATATTTACATTAGTTCCATCAAAAGTGACATTAGTTATATAAACAATTCAGTTTTGTTTCACCTTTTATTAATAGTCCCCATAATCCTAAGAGCTTAGCTTTCATATTATTCCTTTCTCCTCTTGCAAAATATGCTTTGAAAATGTGGTCTCTACTTAATTTAAGGCATATACCAATACCACAACTATTTCCTATAACACACCATCGAAGAACCCAATAGGTGAATCATCAAAATATACTAGACTAAGGATATAATCCAGACTGTCAGGCTTTGTCTCATCATGAAATTCCTGGATAAACAAAATAAATATGTTTTCTATGGTTGAATCTTGTTTATCCCAATTCTCGAATAACATCTTATTCGGATACTTCCAAATACCCCAAATCACAAGGAAAAGAATGTGTATCTACATTTGATATTTAATGAACCATTTAAAGAGATTATCTTCCAATCTCTTTTCTCCCCACTCATCATAAATCATCAAATAAAAAAAGGCCTATTTCTAAATAAATATTTAGAAATAGAAAAATAAATAAAAAAACTTTGATAGAATATATATATATATATATATATATATATATATATATATATATATAATCAAATAAAAGATTTAGAGAATAAAAAAAAAATTATATATATATATATATAATTTCAAAAAAAATATTTTCATCAAATATTTTTAATTTTATATAAAAATATGAACAATTTACATAATATAATTTATTAAATATAAAAATAAAATAAAATATAATTATATTATAAATATTAATAAAAACATTATTTCAATATATTATAAATTAAAACATATTTAAATTATATATATATATGATGATGATGATTAACGTTCACTAAGATTTAATTCTTTTCTCAGACCTTAAGAGGGTAAGTGATTACTTGTGATTTTTTTTTCTCGGACCTTAAGAGGGTAAGTGATTACTTGTAATTTTTTAGAATTTTGTTTTTGTGCTCGAAAAGCATTAAGAGAAGCTTTCCAAGATCACCATACTTTTGTTGAGTTAAAAGGTTAAGAAGGTTGGTAGTGTGATCAATATTTTGAAAATGAGATCTAATATGGGTATAGGGTAGACAATTTAAGAGAAAGTGTTTTTCATCTTCAACCTTCTTAGTGTCACAAAGGTGACACTCTTTCATCCCAAGGCGTTTTAGGAATTGACCAACTTACACTTTCACTATGGAGCTCGTGAGAATTTGTTCTTATCTTAGCAACACTTATTTTTTTCTTTCCCCTTAACAAAACATAGAGATAATTTTGATCTTCTAGATTAGGGTTGATTACATCTTTATAATACCTTAATTTTTTTTTTCTTCTAACTTTTTATCACACCACATTTTTTCCTTAAATTTTGATTTGAAGTTTTTTAATAGTATCTTTAAATATATTATAAATTAAAACAGGTTTAAATTAAAAAACGTAAAACAAAGACAATATAATTTATTAAAAATAAATACAAAATAATTATATTATAAATATTAATAAAAAATATATAAAAATATTATAAATTAAAACATATTTAAATTAAAAGAATATGAATTAATTTAAGATCGAGGATAAATAATATGAATAAATTAATCTACATCTCTTTGAGAGTGCTCCAAACCTGCAAATAACTTCTTTGCTATAAATTCAAGTGAGCTGATCTTCCGTGCATATGCACTCAACACTATAGTTTGTATACCAATCAATCATGTATCCGAAATTACCATAAATTAATCTTTAACCTAAAATATATGGTGATAGAACACTCCCGAAGCTATTTAGAGAAACTTCACCTTAAAATATACGGTTATACAAATTTTACCTTTTGTCTATGTAGAACACGTCGCTTCTCTAAGCACAATAATGCATTGAGTTTACCATCGGATCCATTAAACATGGATATTATGTATAGTACGAAAAATATCGATTTTTATGTCACAACCCTAGTCAGGTTATACAAATATTGCAACTACAAATATTGCAACTACAAACATCCAACGTCAAGATTAACGAGGTGTGTAAGTCTCTCTTAACCGAATAATCTTCCATACTGCTACATTGTTGGTTTTAAAACCGAAGCCTCCATCAACTACCTGTTATTGTTCCTCCACCGCCATATCCACTGACAAGTCTTCTAGATATTTTCAGCTCCACGAAGTCCCTCGATCTTAGGGATCCTTCTAAAAAAACTCGAGGCGAATGTAATCTTTTAGCATGGCAATAAAATTGTTTTATGTTTTTCAGTTTGTTGTGTATTGTTCTTGTCAGAGTTAAGCGAATCTAGGCGGATTGAGCCAGTTTGCTCTCGATCCAGTTTGTTGTCCACTGTCTGTGTGTTGAGCTCAGCAGACTTGCATTGAGGGGTGAAGGATTTGATGTCCGTTGGTGAAAGATGCAGTCGTAATGAGGGATGGTGTGGATTATCGAACGCTGATAGCGGATGTGCCATCCGGAAGCTACTATGCAAACTCTCTCGTAAGGATTTACGCAGATCTGAGTTGGGAGACCCAGTTGTTGGAGGTCCCTGCATTTCTTGGAGCATCTTCACTAGGTCGTTTTTATTAAAAATTGCTATCATGATTTTACTTAATTAAATGCTATATGCATAAGGGGTTTTGAGGAATCTATGAGTAATTTGGCATATTTGCCCATATTTTTTTATTTGAATCAAAATAATTCACATATTTTGGGCATAAATTTTTAGAGGGTTCATATGATATATTTTGTTTCAATGGCCATGTGTATACATTTACATATAAAAAGGGAAAAAGTGATAGTTGACTATCTTATTGCAGGGTGTTGAGGTCCCCAAGATTGTTAGGTAGAGTGGTGAGGGGTGTTAAAGGTTTTGTGTTTAATCTACTTGTGTGTTGAGTGTGTTGAAGGTTTTGCGTTTGGAAGCACTCTAAGACATTTATAATACGAGAGCACGGAGCTGGGAAGGAAGAAATTCCAAGAAGATTTGTAAAGAGTACTCACTCTCTTTTATGATAATTAGGCATTTAAAATGAAATTAGCATTTGATTCATATGAGATATTAGATATAGTAATGATTTTTTATACTGAATCACAAGATGAGTCTATTTTGAGTGTTGATGAAAAACAAAAGCTTGATGAAAATAGGAAAAATAATAAAATGGATTTGTAGATAATTGGACAAGCATTGGATGATTTAGTTGTTGGAAAGATTAAACCAACCACTACAGCCAAGGAAGCATGGGATATTCTAGAGACATCATATCAAGGCACTAGTAAGGTGAAAATTGTCAAACTCCAAGCACTTAGAAGAGAATTTGAAAACTTGCAAATGAAAGATTTTGATTCAATAGATCAATTTACATATTGTGTTATTGATTTGGTTAATCAAATAAGGAAAAATGGTGATGAGCTAGAAGATCATATGGCTGTAGAAAAGGTTTTAAGAAGTTTTCCTAGAAAATTTGATGTAATTGTTGTGGTAATTGAAGAATCTAAAGATTTGACTAAGTATTCTATGGATGAGTTGGTTGTTTCCTTAAAAAATTATGAAGACAAGTTGAACAAGAATGAAAATACCTCATTCGAGAATGCATTCAAAACACAAATGACATTTGGTAGAGGCAGAGGAAGAGGAAATAGATTCAGAGGAAAAGGAAAAGGAAGAAGTAATTTTCAAAAAGAAGAAAGAAAGAATCAAGACCCAAAGGAGAATTCAAAATTTCAGCTCAAGGGAAAGCAATAACAATCACCATCACAAAGGTATGAAAAATCAAATATTCAATGTTATTACTACAAGAATAATGGTCACTTTGCAAATGAATGCTAAAAGAAACAAGCAGATATGATATGAGAAAGAAGAATGCAAATTTCTCTAAGAGTAGTTGTGAGACATTGTTTATTACATGTCATGTAACTCAAGAAAATGAAAGTAACATTTGGTTTCTTGATAGTGGTTGTAGTAACCATAGGTTTGGAAATAAAGAGTTGTTTAAGGATTTGGATACATTAGTTTTAATCACAAATTAAATTGGCTAATGATAACATTGTAGAAGTTGTGGGAAAATGTGAAATTAATGTAATAACAAAGACTCAAAGGAAAACTATTCCTCATGTTTATTTTGTACCTATGGAATATCATAAGTGTGGGACAACTTACTCAAAAGGGTTATATAGTTTCTTTTGAGAATAATGTATGCACTATACTTGATATTCCTCCTAGTAAAATGGTGATTGCAAAGATTAAAATCCTGGATGATTTAAGGGGCTAAATTTCGCTCATGGGCTAATTTTCCATCGTTTTTGGTATTTTAAAAATGATTCACCCAAATTCTATAGGATACAATTATTTTACCTTAAAATTCACCACAAATTTATAAAAACTATATAAAATCCTTAGAAATTTGAATATTTTTACTAAAATATTGCCAAACATTTATAGTTGACATATGAAGGATTAGTAAGATTCGCCAAGGTTTCTACATTTTAAAATAAATTTCCATCCTTAAAATCATCCCTGATTAAAATGACATTCTTAATAATGAAAGGTGAAATGATGGAGAATTGGAGCAAGTTTCAAGGCATCAAGTCAAGATCAAGCATGGGTATTGCAATTGAGGTATGGCCATATAAACTTCAAAGGATTGTGTTTGTTGCAAAGAAATGAAATGGTAAGAGGTTTACCACCTATTCAAGCACCAATAAGTTCATGTGAAAGTTGTATTTTGGGCAAGCAACATAGGAAAAGATTTCCAAAAGAAATGTCATATAGAGCTTGGGCACTTTTAGAAATTGTGCATATAGATTTATGTGGTCCAATGCAAACACCATCATTAGAGGAGAGCATATATTTTCTAACATTCATTGATGATTATAGTAGAAAAACATGTGTTTATTTCCTCAAACACAAATGTGAATAATTTGACAAGTTTAAGGAATTTAAGGCATTGATTGAAAAATAGAGTGGCCTATCCATTAAAATATTGAGATTAGATAGAGGAGGAGAATACAAGTCAAATGATTTTTTGGAGTATTGGAGGTATCATGGAATAAATAAGCAGTTCACTACAAGCTATAAACCTCAACAGAATGGTGTTGCAGAATGAAAGAATCGTACAATAATGGAGATGGAAATAAGCATGTTGAAAGGAAAGAATCTATCTAATGAATATTGGGTTGAAGTAGTAGCTTGTGCAGTTTATATATTGAACAAGAGTCCAACAAAGATTGTGAGGGACGTGATTCCTCAAGAAGCATGGACTGGTAAGCATCATAGTGTTTCTCATTTTAATGTATTCGATTGCATTGCATAGGCACATGTGCCTAAACAAACAAGGAGTAAATTGGATTATAAAAGTGAAAAATGCATGTTTATTGGTTATGATGAACAATCTAAGGCATATAAGTTGTCTAATCCTATAACCAAGAAATTCATTGTAAGTAGAGATGTTGTATTCAAAGAGGAAGAATCATGGGTGGCAATATAGAGAAGACAATTATAGGGACAACAACAATACCATATGCAAAACAAGAAGAAAAATGTCAAGGAGAACAAGGAAAATAGTCAAATGAGCAAGGGGGAATACCATCAAGAATTCCACAAGAAGAAAACTCACAAAAGCAAGTTGAGGAGGGAGAAACGTCAAGTCCACAAGTAATTTATGACTCAAATCCTACACTTGAATCATTAAGATCAAGATTAAGAGGCAAAAAGACAAGAAGCTTGCAAGAAATATATGATCAAGGAGATAAGATAGATTTGCAATCTAATTTTTCTTTATTTACCCAAGATCCTATATACTTTGAATATTGGATTAATGCAATGAATGATGAAGTGGAATCTATCGAAAAAAATGATACATGGGATCTAGTTGATTTACCTAAGGAGAAAGAATGCATAGGTGTGAAATGGGTTTATCAAACTAAATATAAGACAAATGGAGAAGTTGACAAATATAAGGGAAGATTAGTAGCTAAATGATTTGCACAAGAATATGAAGTTGATTACAATGAAACATTTGCACCGGTAGCAAGACTTGAGACAATTAGGATGGTACTAGCTATTGCTTCTCAACACAATTGGAGAGTTTATCAAATGGATGTCAAATCAGCTTTCCTGAATAGATATTTAGAAGAAGGAGTCTATGTGCAACAACCACTGGGATATGAAGTAAAGGACAAGAAGACAAGGTTAGCTTGAAGAAGACACTTTATGGATTGAAGCGAGCACCAAGAGCATGGTATAGCAAGATAGATTCATACATGATAAAAAATGAATTCATAAGAAGCACTAGTGAGCCTACATTATACACCAAAATCAATGAACAATGTCAGATATTGATTGTTTTCCTATATGTTGATCAATTGATCTATACACATAATCTCTCTATTGATATGTTTAAATCATCAATGAAGAAGGAATTTGAGATGAGAGACTTGGGGTTAATGAAATATTTTCTTGGCATTGAAGTCACACAAAATGATAAGGGAATTTTAATTTTTGAAAGTAAATATGAAAAAGATGTTTTAAAAAGGTTTAGAATGATAAATTGTCTACACGTGTGGAAATTGGCACAAAACTAAGTAGAGAACAAAATGAGATGGATTTTGATTCAACCATTGGTTGGAAGTTTGAGTGTATCTCACAACAACAAGATATAATTTATGGAGTCAGTTTGATTTCTAGATTCATGGACAAACCAAAGAATTCATAGATTCATAGACACAACAAAGAATTCACATTGTATTCTACTTCAAATAATTTGCAGTTGGTTAGATACACAGATAGTGATTTTGCATGGAGTATTGATGATAGAAAGAGAACATCTTGATAGGCATTTCATCTTGGAACACGAGTTGTGGCATGGGCATCAAAGAAACAACCAATAGTGTCAATCTCATAGAAGCAGAGTATTAGCAGGTACATTAGTTGCATGTCAAGCAGTTTGGATGCGAAGAATATTGAAGGATCTAATGCATAATCAAGAGGATCCTACTACAATCTATTGTGACAACAAGTCCATCATTGCACTATCAAAGAATCATGTTTTTCACAAGAGAACAAAGCATATTCACACTAGATATCACTTCATTCTAGAACTTGTCAACAATGGAGAACTCATCCTACAACATTGCAGATCAAAGGAGCAACTTGCAGATATATTTACAAAGACTTTAGCACAAGACCAATTTGAGTATTTGAGAGAAGCATTGGACATTACAAATATTGATGTAAATAGTAGTACAAATTAGTGAGGAGTGTTGGTTTGAGTATTTGAGAAAAGCATTGAGCATTACAAATATACAAATATTGATATAAATAGTAGTAGAAATTAGTGGGGAGTGTTGGTTTGATTAATTTCTACCAACTGCATTTAAAACTAAATCTTCCATCAACTACAGACACGTCTTACTATTCCTCCACCACCATATCCACATACACGTCTTAGAGATATTTCCCGCTAAGTGTCTCGATCTTCTAGATCCTTCTACAAAAATCTCTATAAATAAGAGGATGATGTAATGATGGCAATAAAATTGTTCTTTGCTGTGTATTGTTATTGCCTCTGCCCAATACATACATCAATTCATTTATAAACCCAAATTTACGAAGTAGAAAATCAAGTAAGTATTTGGTCACCTGCTCGCTCGGCAATAGATCTCCATTGACCTGCTCCATGAGCGTTGATATAGTCGATTAATACAGAATCCTCCTCGATTGTCCAAGCCCCGCTGTTAAGGCATTTCCCATAATAGCCAGCAGCCCGTCCCATGTCATCTCATCTCAGCTTCCTCGGTTGCAGTATCCTGTATAGTTGGTTTAGGTCTTGTTTAGTGAGATCATCTCAGCTTCGTCGGTTGCAGTATCCTGTATAGTTGGTTTAGGTCTTGTTTAGTGAGAGCATTTATGTGTTGACGCAAGCATCGCTATTTTCTCGTCATAAGGTGCGGTGGGATTCGGAGTTTACCTAGGGAGTTTTACTTCCTCCACCCTTCTTTCTCGTTAATTAAAAAGAACTTGTCGCGGTCATGACCAGGGGAGCTTGGTGAATAATCGTTATGCAATTTCCTGCTATGAAAACACTTTCAATGGTATTCGAGAGCGTAGGTAATGGGGACTTGTCAATGGCGAAATTAAGGTCACATTTATTTCGTGTCTCTTGGCCACTGCATTTCTACAGGAATTTGTTTGTGAAAATTGCTCCAATTACAAGTTGAATTTTTACATATCATAAATAATTATAGAGTAAAAATAAATCTACATCCATTTAAACGATCGAGATTATTTTTTTTTCAAACTATGATTTGAACATTATTCCAAAATAAATCACTAAACAATGTGTGCCAATTAGGGGATTGATTGAAGTCCTCCACCGTGGTAGGAGTTGTGTAATTATCTGTCAATGGAATTTTTTTAATGCGCATAAATGGAATTCATGGCAATCTTTCCATTATTATTAGTTTTTCCATCAATCGTCCGCTCGTCACATTGATGATGGATTCCTTATCGAAGTGTCTACACTAGATAAATATTGAGAAATGAAGTGTGTTTGAAGTAATCGGAATAGAAAAGTAGGGTGTCAAATGTTGCCCACGAAGAACATGATAGAAAAATAACAACGAAGCGCACAAAATCGAAATAGAGAGAATATAAGTGCACAAAATCCAACATGTCATTGTTTAAATCCGATTAATATAAACAAAACTTTAATTTTTTTATTTGTATTCCTTTTTAATCCAACTTGATATAATAAAGTATTAAAAATTAACAAGTGATTATATAACTTTGACTTATAGTACAAGCCAGATGCCGAGGGAATTGATTGGATTGCGAGGTATGCGAAGAGAGTACGAAATGCAAAATATAATCGTATCAAAATATAATCCGCCTCATCTGTAACTTTGACTTATTAACACAATTGCAGACTTATTAATACAAGCCCAGCTCTGTAGGAAGGTGCCGAGGTAGTTGATTGGATTAAGAGGGAAGCAAAGAGCGTAGTAAATGAAAAATATAATTATATTAATAAATATGAGCGATGGATACAAAGCCATGAACAATCATGTAGGAGATCCTCCTCTCATGAAATGGAGAAAGACAGGGAAAGCTATGCGAACAGCTCCATTTATTCCTCTATTATAAAACTAAAAACTCTTGTTTTTAGAGTTATACGAATTTTTGTCTAGCAACCTCTTATTAATGTTATTCTATATAATGTTTTATTTTCTAATAAATAGAGTTTTTAATGAAGATGATATTTTTTATAATAAGGAATTCTTTTTAATGAATAATAGAAAAAAATGGGTAATTTTTTTCAAGAGGAGGTAGGGTATGTATACCTCCTCAGAATTTACTAGTAAAATCTTTTAGCTGAAAAAATCTTTATACACACTTGACCTTAAAAATAGATTATTATTAGTATTAATATTAAATTTTTAACAAATTACTTAAGTTTAAGAAATATTTGAATTTTTTTAAACATTACAAAACTTTTAAATAATAATAATTATTATTATTTCAAATTGTCAATTTTCAATATCTTGATGATGGTTCCCTAAACCCTATATCTACAAATAACATAAATCTAAACTCATTTAAAACAATATTCAATTCCTTTTACAAAGTTTTTACCTAAAAAAAACCTTCAAATTTAATAAACATCTTGATAATTTTCATTGTAAAATGGGTTATATAATGAGCCACTCTTCAAAACCTATTATCTACTAGCCTCACTTCTAACCTATTATCCATTAGCTTTACTTCATCATTAATATGATTTTATAATCTTTCTTTTATTTTATTAATGATTCTCTTTTCTTCTCCTCTTCTATAATAATTAATTTATTGTTATTAATTATTTATTTGGCTTTCTTCATTTTTCAATTTATATTTTTATTTATTCTCTTTGTCATATAATTTATTAATTTCAGTTTTATAATTTTTTTTTTTAAATATTTTATTTATCTTTTATTTATTTATCTATTTATTAAATATAGTTAAGTTTGTAGAAATTTCATATCTAATATTTTACAATTAATTTTGATCTTATTAGTAATCAAATAATTGTCCAAAGATGTTTTTTGTCTTACAAACAAAGATGTCTCATACATCAATTTTTGGTATCTAACTTGACAATGACCTTAAAATTAGATTATTATTATTATTATATTTTATTATTTAAAAAATATATTGTTTTGTGATAATTAATTTCTTTTATTTTTTTAATAATTTATATATATTTATTGTTTTTTACAATTTTTATTTTTTATTTTTAAAATAAGTATGACTATGTGTGATTAAAAATTTATGACTTTGGAGTATCATCTAAAGTTGTTTATGTTTGGCTAAGAGTTTATTTTAGTAGGATGTAAGGTAATTAGCTCAACCAAATAATTGATGTGGCTAATGAAAGAGGAAAAGCAAATTTAATTTATTAAACATAAATTTAACATAAACATTAATTATGGTTGTGCTAGTATATGCTAGCAGTCTTTAATATTTGTTAATAATACTGCCAATAATGTACAACACACAAAACATATCCCCCAACTCTGTAAATAAATCAATATTATGAAATTATATTATTATCCCTAAATCTAAATATATACATAAATATTATATTCTATTAATTACCTTGAGAGAAACTCTGTCTTGAGGGAGACACCGCCCTCAATGGGCAAGAGCCAAATTGAATTTCCCCAGCAAGAGTGCCAAATTGAATTTCCCCAGAATGAGTCAACCTCCGGGATCAGGAACATCTTGATATGAACATCTTGAATGAGGAAAACACACTCAAATTGCACCCACAAATGGGTCGATGATAAACCTATTTATAAAGTGGTTCGCGCAAATGGATTCACGATATATCTACTTTCTCCTCATTATCAATTGTGGCTACGGAAAAGGCTTTCTTTTGGGCTGTGTGCAATCCATAAAAACTGTATGTAACATGTGAACAAAAACTTTTATATATACAAGTATGAATTAGACCCGACATCAACAATTTTAATGATGGCTTCCAATACTGGTTTACAATATCGAATAGTTTCCAATATAGATTGGAATGAAGAATAATGTGAGGGCGTTAAGTGTAAGCTAGGATCCGAATGAAGAAGTGTAATCTTAGAGCTTAATAAGGTTTAAAAAAACTAAAAATATAATGGAAGCAATATCTAATAGTTTCCAATACAGATTGGAATAAAGAATAATGTGAGGGCGTTAAGGGTAAGGGATCCGAATGAAGAAGTGTAATCTTAGAGTTTAATAAGGTTTCAAAAAACTAAAAATGTTAGGGAAGAAAATGCTTCATTGCATGCATACTGGCAGACCATTGAACAGAGGTGCGAGCTCCATCCATTCATATAAAAATCAGAACATAAAATTGTAAAACCTAAATCCTTGATCACTAAACCTAAATCATATTAAATATAAAACTTATAAAATAAAACAATAGAAATTAAATCTCTCATGAATAAACCTAAATTATATCAAATAGAAAAATCAGAACATAAAACAAATCTCTCATCAGTAAACCTAAATCATATTAAATAAAAAACTCAAAACATAAAACAGTAAAACTTAAATAGAAAACTCAAAACATAAAACAGTAAAACCTAAATCTCTCATGAGTTAACCTAAATCATATCAAAGATACAAATCATACATGAGAGGATGAGTCTATTGGAAATTTAGATCAGAATCATTTTGATTCCTCTACCAGAAATTTGATATTTATGTTTGATAGGTATACTGTACATTACAATACATATCATGGAAAATTTCAATGTAATTTAAATTTAGAGAAAACCAATTCCAAAAGTTTTACCTCACAGTGCTTGATTCTTTGCTCACTTAGTATTCTTTTCACTCCAATATTCTAAAAATATTGATCGCTATTGTGCTCCAATAAATCGAATCAATCCACAACCATTTACAATAACCATTTACAATAACAGTATCTCTAGATTATGCTCCAATGCATCCGTTCAATCTGCAACCGTTTACCATAATAGTATGGATATTGTATGTTTACGTATATGATAAAAAAAACGACTGACATAATATGAAAAGCCAAAAGTAATAACTTTAAACGGAGTAATAACCTGGCAGTAAATATATGGAGGTACATGATCACAAAAAAAGGCGGGGATAATATGAAAAGCCAGCCAGTAATGAATTCATTAATAATATGAAAATAATAACTTTTTAAAAATTGAATGTAGGTAAAACATGGCCATAATTTTAAATTTAACGCAGCATTGTTTACATTCCATAAAAACTAAAGCAGATATTAATATGATACATCCAATCAGTGGTAGTGAGGGTGAGGTAATGACTGTTAATAATCTAAATGGGGCAATAAAAGGTTGAATAGATATTATTTTTCAATAAAAGGTTGAATAGATATTATTTTTTCTTAACAAGTTAACTGCTCAAAAGGACTTAAAACCTAGACATGTTAACATATCCACACAGTCCAAGACATAGCTACATCTAAAATCCCGACCACCAGCTAATCATTCCAAGTAGAGTGGTTTTTTTTGAATAATAATAATGAATGAGCAATAGCTAGCAATCCATGCTTGTTGATAACTAAATTACTATAAATTTCCAACTATAGAAAAAAAATTTTTAAAAATAAAGATTAATTGTTTTTATATTTAAATCCATATATGTATATGGGCATATTTATCTGATCTGACCTCATTATTAAAGGTGGTAAACATTATAAACCATGAAACTGAGTGTTTGGATCTATAAAGAAATAAATTGAATTTCTAGTTTTTTATTTTTGGGCAGTTTTCACGGTTTGATTTTGCCCAAAATTAGGTGAGGAATGGGCATATTTATTTGATCTGACCTTATTATTAAAGGTGGTAAACATTATAAACCATATATAAAGAAATAAATTGAATTTCTAGTTTTTTATTTTTGGGCAGTTTTCACAGTTTGATTTTGCCCAAAATCAGATGAGGAATGGTTGTATCTACATATTTGAGTGGCTAAATTTGTATAATCTAAATGATTAAAAGAGTTTTCAGCAAGTTGAATCCATTTATACATTCATAAATGCAATTTAAACAATAAATAAAAAATAAATAAAACATTTATCCAAAACAATAAATAAATTGATTGCATTGCTATATATCTACATCGTTTCAACTGGAAACTTGGAAACTCTGCAATCTCGGAGGGTGTGATGGCATGTTCAAAATCAAGAAATGAAATGCCCACTCGGCATGGGGTACGGGCTTCGAACCCTCACTGCTTTATTCAATTCGGCTTCTGTTTCTGTACTTCCGTTGAAGTTTTCCTCCTTTTGCGTGTAATGCAATGTCCTTTTTTAATCTTAACATGTTAATGTGGAACCGTAAGAAAACTACATAGGTTTTCCGTTGGGATTCTTGTAGGTATGGGGATCATGTTACACATATGCACGCTGTAGATATCCGTTGGTTTTGAACTCATGATTCGTGATTGATCGTTGTCAAACCCTAAGTGTCTACGTGTCTTCTAGAATTAGGGTTTGTTCTTGTCGAGGACAGTGTCTAACCTTTCGAAGAACCATTGTCTTGAAGCAAACACAAAATGATTTCTTCGACACACAGTATAACAGCAAACACAAAATGATTCAGGAGCTTTCTCTGCTCCGAAGTCCATTTTCATTGGAGTGTCGATCCACCGAAACATACACTTGCACAGATAGATGGCCCACAACTCTCAGCAAGCCAATGATTGATATCTACCTAGAGATTCTGCCCTTTGGACGTCCCCAAGTGCTAACACATATAAAACTCTGGAGTGACGAAGGCTCAATCTCCCTAGTCCACATGTCCTGATAGATGGACACCTCAGATGTACTCCGAATTTTGGGACTTCAGGCATTTTGGCAACTTCAAAGCACAATCCCATCGAGCACCGAACCATTGGAGAGTCCAAATTTCTGTCGCCTGTCCACTAGATCTGACGGTCCAAGTTTTCTACAGGCTCTTGGGACTTCGGGAGTCCCCAACACTCTGCACTCTATTCTTCCCAAACCCCGATCTGACGGATTTCGGATCCACGCTCCATGTGTCTGCTACATCCAAAATCCCTGATGGACTTCGGCCTTCGGGCCTCCGGGTATTCACGCTCCACACTTTAGGAGCCTTGAGAAATTTGCGCCTCTATATCTCTGGAGAGCTGGACCACCCGGCTCTCAGATCTCTCACCATGCGTCCACTCAAACAAATGGCTCAAGATTGCTCCATTCTCCGGGTCTTCGGGTGCCTGGACTTAAGGAACTTCACCCGAGATCCTCCCGAAGTAATCTAGCACTGAAGCGCGCGATCGCGTGATGTGTGTCCCCGCGAGATCTGACGACGACAAATGATCTGGGACTTTGGGGGATTGAACTCCATCTCTCTTAAATGCCATGCAACTTCTCTCATATCGAACAACAGTCGAATCTTCGGCCAACTCCGGGACTGATCTCGTCCATCCATCTTCGCTTTTGACAACTCTTCCTTCCCTTGGCAATTTTTGGAAACTAAGAAGTCTTCGAGACTTGAATAATTTTGGGGGGGTTACACCCTTGGCGCTCACCTGGTGCTCCTCCTTCACTTGAACCCCTCGAAAGCCTTCCTTTCACCTTAGAGGAATTCGACAACTCTTAAAGTGCCGGCCCTTCTGCACTTCTTGTAAGGGACTTTCAACATAAACCATATACTCGAAGAGAGTATATGTGTGCACGCCTTACACGGATCTTTCCTGAACCTACCTCTCCTTAGAGCAATAGTGCAGTCCTTGCACTGATTCTTCCAAAACCTCGTGTAATCTCTCCCGAGGAGAGCAATAGTGCAGTCCTTGCACTGATTCTTCCAAAACCTCGTGTTATCTCTCCCGAGCTTCTGAGTCAAACTCGACTCTACCTGCGCATACTTTGCTGGCATTGTGCACTCTTTGCACCAGAGCTCTTAGAAGAGAAACAATTGAAGATTATAAAAACATCACAAGTTTCTACTCTTAACCATGAAAATCATGTTCATACATTGAAGACACATAAACATAAAGACTGCAACATATATAACATGCATTCAGTGAATTCAGTAACAGAGAACACCATGCATTTGGAACCAAACCTCCCTATTTGTATTCCTTCAATAAAATATGTACATGAGTCTGTAATTCACCATAAGCTTCAACATCTCTCTCTCAAATAAGGATCAACAACCTCATTCGGGCATGCAATACATACATTTATACATGAAGGGGCTCATTGAGATTTCCCTCCTTCCTACCTACTGCTCTCCTGTCATAATAAATGAGAATTTACAAATCAGATATGAGATTAGCTCAAAATATGTACAATCCTATAAACATTTAAGAAATTTTTATATTCTAAGATCTTTGGGGATGGCATCAGCCTCCAAACATTAAAAGGTCTTTAATTAAAATATTTTCAAAACATTAAAATCATGCGCCCTTCCTTGAGTTCAAAATTGACTTGAAATGCGCACTCTGGGTGCTGAGTTGTCCTCCACTTAGCCTCTTTAAGTGTTGATAGAGATGCTCATTCATCGTACTCCTCAACTAAGAAAAACATGACCTCCTAGTCATGGCCCTGTTGCTGCTACATTTGAAGTCCTCCTCAGTCCCAAACCTTTATTTGGAATTGTCTCCTTGTATTTTTCCCCTGTTGTTGCAAGCTCTTTTGTTGGTTTCCAAGCCTCGCGCTATATGGATTCATCTACTTTATCACTGCATTCTTCTATGGTCTCTTTGGCTGAGCTTTTCATCAACCCTCTCAAATCCACGATCTCCTTGTCCAATCTATCCTCTAATAGGTTCTTTTTCTACAACTCTTTCTCACTCCCTTGGTAATCAACTCGTTGAAAATTTCTATTGTGGCTAGCCACCGGTTTCTTCTCCTTCTCACTTATTTCTTCAAGACTCTGTCTTTCCTGATGTTTCTCCTTTTTGTCTTTCATAACTGCCTCCCCCTGGTAATATTATCCTACCTTTGGGTGGTTTAACCATTTTTCCAACATCTCTATTTATTTCCCTTTCCCATTGAGTGAGTACCGAATATGACTACTCCTCTTGGTCGTTTCTCTAGCTCACCATTATACAGGTCTCCTTTGCCTTCTCTTCCTTGTGAACATAACTGCACTTCTATCCATTCTCATCCTCTTTAATAGTCTCCAATCACCATCTTTTTGTTGCACCTTCTATCACACACAAACTGTCAGTTTAAAAAGCCTTTGCTTCTTCATCCTTTTCCTTGCATATCTCCTACATCCCTTCTTCACAAACATGGGAATCTCTGAAATTCATTTCAAGAGATATATTGATCTCTCATATCCTCAGATCATAATACTGCATATTTTCTTCCTCCTCCAACGGTTCCTTCTCAGCCATGAGAAGTGTTCTTGAACTAGCCTCCTCCTTCACTTTCTTATCCTCTATTGGCAGCCACATGTGTGTTCGACCATTCTTCTCAAGTTTGTAAGTGTTTATCCTCCCATCATGTATGACCTTCCTATCAAACCGCCACGGTCTTCCCAATAGAACATAACAAACATCCATGGGTATGACATCACACATAATCATATTCATATAACCTCCTATCTTAAATTCAACATTGCATTGTTGACTTACCATTACCCGATGCCCTTTATGAAACCACCATATCTTATATGGACTTGGGTGTGCAGTTGTATCTAGCTCTAGTTTCTCCACCATCTATGTGGATACTATATTATCAGTGCTTCCACTGTCTATGATCATCTTGCAAACTCTGTCTCTAGTCTTGCAAGTAGTCCTGAACAGACTGTTCCTCTGGATTCGCTCCTCTACCTCTTTCTCTGGTTTCAAGAGAACCTTCCTCATCATGAGGGATATCCCATCCTCTATTGTCTTTGTCTCCATATATGTCTCCATATATCTCTATTGTGCTTCAAAAATATGAACTTATTTTTCTCCTGCATTCTTTCTCTCGAGACATTGCCAAGACATATGCCTTGTCTTTCCAAAGGCATAGCATCTCACTTATCCACCTCTTCCTCTTCCTCTTTCTCAAGGAAAAGAGTTTTTGCCACCATATTTTCCACCCATATAGCTTTCTCCTCTAGTCACCTACTGGTCAAAGCTACTAGCTCCTTCTTCTCCTGCCTTCTAGAACTTTTCCTTGGTGGTTCCTTCCCTTTGGTCACGATTCTTTCCTTTTCTCCATTGGCTTTGTTTTCTGGACAACTTCTCCTATTCTTTCAGTTCCATATGATAAGCATCCTCAATTGTACTTACATTCATCATGTTTATCTCATCTTGCATCTCATACCTCAGGCCATTTATGTACCTGGCACTCTTTTCTTCATCACTCTCACGATGACCAACTCTAATGTTCAACCTATAAAACTCCTCTATGTATTCCTTCACTGTCAAACCCTTCTATCTCAGGTTTTGCAATCTCCTGAACAGATTTATCTGATAATCTTTGGGTATAAAATTATCCTTCATCTTGGTCACCATCCTATCCCAACTCTTAATTTTTTGTTTACCCTTTCTCCCTCTGACAGCCTGCAGTTCATCCCACCACAATGTTGCATGTCCTTTTAGCCTCGTAACATCATTCTTCACTTTCTTTTCATCTTCGATTTCCTCATAATAAAAATACTTATCTAAGGCCCTTATCCAATCCAAAAGTTCTTCAAAGTCCAAGTTTCCTTCATACATCGGGACCTCCATTTTGGCTATGGCTTCTATCTTCACAACAACCCTCAATAAGCATTCCTCTACAATGTATTCTCCTGCAGCTCCTTCTACTTCTACTTCTTCAACCTTAGTGTCATTGATGTCACCTACATTGGGTGCTCTCCTCTGTGTTGTCTCCATGACATCTAGCCTTGCATAGAGTCTCCACATTTTATCTTCCATCGCGATATTTGCCAAATGTCTATTCTTGTGTCTTATTGGTGACATAGTGTTGGTTTCTTCTCTCGCAGTGCAGACCGCACCCTATCCTAGGGTTTACGTGACCTCCCGGTCTAAGGATTTTTCAAATACGAAGTTGAATTAGGTCTTGGGGCCCTGTTGAGCCCCTAAGAATATTACATATGTCCTTAATTCCCTTCCCCGCATCTCAAAATAGCTAGTGAGGATCCATCATGTGACTTCGGGAAAAAACCGTAGCCCAAACCCTATTCTTCACAAAATTTAGCACTGGCCCATTTTTCTCGAGCATAATTACATATGACTGCACGATGAAACCATGTGCCAACCCGAAAGGTGCTAATTTGGGCGCAACAGAGCTTCGGGCTCAGGGAGCTCACAACAACAACACACCCCAATTCCTCTGAAATCGTGAACTGGCATAGTCCTGAACCCCTGCACGGATCGACGGATCACAGCCTCCATCGAGATCCATGAATCACAATTGACTTCAGGACTCCATGCTTCGGGAGAATTACCCTCTCAAACATATAATGGTCGTGAACTGATGGACTACCACACCAGATCGAACGCTCTCAGTGTCTCCATAAATCAACGGCCCATATGTAGTTTGCAATTTCAGGATTCAGGATCTTTCCCTTCTCTGACTTCCACTTCCACTAGAGTGTCAATCCATCTAACACTACACTTGCACATATCAACAACCTACAACCTTAAGAAAGCCAACAGTTGAGATCTACCTCAGTACTCCGACCTTCGAATGTCCCCGAGTGCTAACACATATAAACCTCCAAAGTGTCGAAACTCCAAATTGACGAATGCTCAATATTTGTGGTCCATGTGTCCTGATAGATGGACGACCTCCTGGATGTACTCCGGACTCCGAGACTTTAGTCGTTTTGGAAAATTCAAACTGCAATCCCGCTGAATGCCAAACCAATAGAGAGTCCAAACGTTCGTCACATTTCCAATGGATCCGACGATCCAAGTTTTCTCTGGGCTCCTGGGATTTTGGAGTCCCCAACACTCTCAATTTTTTCTTCCCGAACCCCAAACTGATGGAGTTTGGATCGATGCTCCATGTGTCCGCTACATCCAACACGCCTTATTTACTTCAGCCTTCAAGCCTCTGAGTATCCTCACTCCGCACTTCAGGATCCTTGAGAACTTTGTGCCTTTGTTCCTCCAGAGCATCGGACCTCTGGGCTCTCATATATCTCGCCATGCATCCACTCAAATAGATGGCTCAGGCTTGCTCCGACCTCGGGGTCTTCGCGGCCCTGGAGTTAAGGAACTTCACTCGAGCTCCTTCTGAAGTGATCTAGCACCAAAGCATGTGATCGCGTGATGCATGTCCCTATGAGATTCGACGGTGTCAAATTATTTGGGACTTCAAGGGCTTGAACTTCACCTTTCTTACATCTCTGCAACTTCTCTCAGATCGGATGATAGTCGAATCTTCAACCAACTCCGGGACTAATCTCTTCCTTCCATCTCCACTTTCGACAACTCTTCCTTCCCTTAGCGATTTTTGGAAACTAATAAATCTTATAGACTTAAAGAATTTGGGGGGGGGGTTCAACCCTTGGTGCCCGTGTGGTGCTTCTCCTTCACTCAAACCCCTCGAAATCCTTCCCTTCACCTTTGAGGAATTTGACGACTTTGAAAGAGTCAACCCTTTTGCACTCCTTGCAAGGGACTTTCAAGAGAAACCATATACTTGAAGGGAGTATATATGAACATGCCTTGCATAGGTCCTTCATGAACCTAGATGTCCTTAGAGAAACAATGCACTCCTTTCACTGATTCTTCCAAAACCTCACTTTATCTCTCCCGAGCTTCCGAGTCAAACTCAACTCTACCTGCGCACACCTTTCGGACACTGTTCACTCCTTGGACTAGAGATATTAGATGCGAAACAATTGAATATTATAAAAACATCACAGGTTTCTACTCTTAACCATAGAAATCATGTTCATACATGAAAGACACATAAACAAAAATACTACATGAAATATCACATGCATTTAGTGAATTCAATCAAAGAACACCATGCATTTGGAACCAAACCTCCCTATTTGTATTCCTTTAGTAATATATCTAGATGAGTTGATACAACTCTCTGTAATTCACCATAAGCTTCAACAAATATCTCTCAAATAAGGATCAATAGCCTCATTCAGGCATACAATACATACATTTCTACATGAAGGGGCTCATTGAGGTTTCCCTCCTTTATACCTACTACTCTCCTGTCATAATAAATGAGCATTTACAAAGCATATACGAGCTGAGCTCGAAATCTATACAATCCTACAGACATTTAAGAAATTGTGATCTTCTATGATCTTCGGGGATGGCATCAGCCTCCAAACATTAAAAGGTCTTTAATTACAATATTCTCAAAACATTAAAATGATGCGCCCTTCGTTGAGTTCAAAATTGACTTCAAATGTGCGCATCGGGTGCTAAGTTGTCCTCCACTCGGCCTCTTTAAGTGTTGATAGTGATGCTCCTGCATCAAAGTGACCAGTTCAAAACTCCTGGGGACACCTCAAATCCAGTAATGTTAAGGGTTGGTGCGGTCGTCACAAGGTTCAAGATTACCAAACAAAACAAATATTATTAAAGTGATTTTTGTTAATTTATTTTATCTATTAATATTAATCAAATTTAAGTTATGAATATATTGTATTTTATTTGTAGTGTATTATTAATTTTCTATGTCTTTTATTATTATTATATTAATTTATCTTATTTATAATGATTTTTATTCAAGTTACACTATATTAATATTCATTATGAGCTCAACATGTTACATAATATTCTAAGTTTTGGCATTTTTTAGGGATATTTTTTGTTTAATTTTACCCAAAATCCGATGAGAAATTGTTACATCTGCATATTTGAGGGGGTAATTATGTATAATCCAATTGCCCCGGGTTTTTTCAGCAAGTTGAATCCATTTCTACATTCAAAAATGCAATTTAAACAACCGAAAATTGCGATTTCATGCGGATTTATGTCACCAGGTTCTGGAAAAAAGGGCCAAATCATAGAACAGTCAAATAACATCTTTTAGTCATAGTCTAACTATTCTACATTTTGTCCCTTTTTCAGGGATATTTTTTGTTTATATTCTCTTGAAATGTAACGAGAAATTGTTGGATCTACAAATTTGAGTTGTTAATTATGTACATATTTGAGTGGTTAATTATATATAATATGAGTGCCTTGAGGGTTTTCCAGCACGTTGAATCTATTTCTGCATTCAAAAATGCAATTTAAACAACAACCAATTGTGATTTAGTGCATATTTATATCGTCAGATTTCATCAAAAAGGGACAAAACGTAGAACAGTTAGACAATGCATCTTTTTTATCCCATTGGCCAAAGTGTCCACATAAAAATTTTGGAACATTTCAAAACTTTGACCGTAGTTTAAAATCCAAAATTAATTACCAAAATAATAGCGATGTTTTAGTATATTTTTTACATTCAAAAAAATTAACAATGTGGATAGGCTTAACATGTTAAAAAAATATTCACATGTGTTTCAAATCCAAAGGGGGGTAGGGAGGTCATATTTTCAAAGCCATAGGGGGGTATGGTATGTACACCTTTGTATACTTTAGCAGTGAAATAGTTAAGGTGAGAGGGTTGCTTATCCCAAAAAGAAGGGGGTCTCATACACCAATTTGGTGTCTAGCTTGGCTATAACCTTGAAATTAGATTATTATTGTTATTATTATTTAATACAGCATTATCTTTATGGGAATTCTCATACCTCTATAGTATAAGGGAGTGGTTCTTCCTATTAACTTAATGATTGAAAATATGTCCTTTAAAAAAAAAAAATCTGTGACAAAATCAAAAGTGTAAATAAAATCAAGAGTGTAAATGCTCATAGTAAGGCCATTTATAATAGAACATTTTCCATTTTTTTACAAAATTGTATTAATATTAAAAGATATATTGTTATCAATTTAATTCCCCTAAAGGCCCCAACATATTTACCATTACAAGTAGGATAAAACTGCAACGATTTCCACAATTTCTAG
Source organism: Picea engelmannii (assembly GCA_009831015.1). NCBI lineage: Eukaryota > Viridiplantae > Streptophyta > Pinopsida > Pinales > Pinaceae > Picea > Picea engelmannii. Next base: position 927,694 of record ML783480.1, on the reverse strand, counting down.
CAATCCTTTTTTGGGTATTTCCTATTGGAATCTCGTAAGATATCACATAACTATCAAATAATGGCCCATGTTTTCATGTTTCTACCCCACTTAAGGGTTTTTGGAATCTGAAAATTGATCTATGGCCTTTTCAACTATTGTTTCGAACAAATTTCAAGGGATTCGAAGTAGACTTAAGAATTAGATTTCAATAAGGGCTATTGGAAATGGTGCATTTTATTGCATGTTTAATATCCTTTATCATTATACCAAAATATGTATTGAGAAATTTATATACCCCTTCAACGATATTTATAGTACTATAGATTTCTATGGTGATCCCCCGTGGTTTATCACCATTGCCCCAATAGCATTTAATAGTTGGCTCATTTCTATGGCACACCTATTTCCCATACAAAAACTTCTCTAGTGGGTGTGCATATTTTGTCAACGTGCCCTCAACAACCAACACACTATCATCTAACAACACCTTTTCGGGAAGGAGATAGAATAAGGTTTGGGAGATAAGGAATGAGGGTGTTAAGTCAAAAGAAATAAAATACCATGAAAGACATATTTTCATTTGACAGATCAGCATCCTTTGTGTCATTGGGCTTGTTCTTATGATACTTACACAAATTGTTATAATTTCTAGACATAATGTGGATCGTCATAGAAAAAGTTTGAGAAGGTTTACATTTTTCCCGACATCATTAAACGTGATGAGAAATAGAGGAAGTGTCATAGGTATATTTGAATGAGAGGATGAAAAATGAAACAATAACAATTGTTAGACATGGTAGAGGGGTGGGTAAATGAAGTTGTTTCCCAAAGTTTTTGCAATGAAAATGTGTGCTCGTTCAAAATTTCAGAAACACACATGATTCATCCCTTATTGAGCCTATACGCATGCCCCATGTTTCCCTCCACATAAATTTTAATTTATGTTAAAAAACCATGTATTTTTAATTTATGTTAAAAAACCATGTATTTGTTTTTAATGGCTATACACTTGTCTAAAAGATATAACCCAAGATTTCAAGTAGTTGTCATATAAAATATCTTTTTCAAAGAGACAATTAGTGAGATAGATTCTTTAAGTGGCTACAAACTTCTAACTGAATTTGGTTTAAACATAGTTTTTCACATTTTATAACAAGAAAAAATCTACATAAGTTCGTTCTTCATATCTCTTTTCTTGGCATTGCTTTCCTACCAACGAATGTTCATATCCCTTAAGAAGTTACCTCGATATCATACAAACATGGCCCTACCACAAGCAAGCATTTGTATCCCCAATAAGTTTACTTGTACTTCCCACAATATTAATAGTTATTTCAACTTCCTTTTTATTTCAAATTATGCTCACCCTTTTAGATTTGTATATAAACATTACATATGAAATTGGGTGTGAAGGAAGAGGGGTGATACTAGATCTTCTTTGATTTGTTCAATAGATGTTATGTATTTGAGTTTTATCCCACAGGTCTCCCCAAGAATCGTCATATTAGTAGCCATGTTATAAATGTGAGGTGGATGGAGCTCAAAGAAAACAACAGTTAGACTCTTCCAGGCCTACTTTTGTATTATCATGGTATGCTTAGTAAGCACATGCATTCCACCATAAATACCCATCATTATCCACGACTAAGATCTTCATGAAGATTTTTTTTTTCATATAGAGAAACCCATGAATTCCAAAACTTGTAAGAATTTATTCAGTGTGTGATGAAAGTTGAACTTTCCCCACACTCAAACTCAAATATTAATCTTTAGGTCAAAAGAAGGAGTCAAACTAGCTCAAGAAAAATTGACATTCAAAATAAAAGATAAAAAAAATTGTACAATGAGAAAAAAGTGCTTAAACTAAAACCAAATCATAAAAAAACAAAAAAAAACTAACTACAAGAAATCCAAACATGAAAGTGTCATTAATTCAAGAAAAATAGAATCAAACTAAACAAAAAGGGAACATGGAAACATGGGATAAGTATTGGACAATAGTAGAGTAGGAATGATATGTACAAAATTATTTACACTACATATCTAATGATTGAAATATGGAAAAAATATTTAGATAAGCTCTCAAGGCAAAAAAAAAAAAACTAAATTGAAATGATTTCGAGGACCAAGTATATAATTTGGAAATCAAAATCAATAAGGTTATGAGGAACATTGACCAAGGTCATTGATTTCAAATCAAACTTCTTATTCCAATAAGTTTGAACTTTTCTTGTTGAATTCTTGGAATGCTCAAGAATAAAAAATTGAATTAAGTTAATAATTCACACCCTTTAAATTTACAACCTTGGATAAGGTGTTACTGAAATAAAATTTTGAAAGCGTAGGAGATTCAAACTCATAAATTGCACTAATATTTTTCACCAAGATAATCATCACATCATTGATTATTAATCTTGGTCATTCCACTGATTTGATCATTCACACCTGATGGGATAATAGAATAAACTCACTTCCATTATTGAAACATTGTACAAATTAGGGCGTAAAATTATTTATAGATCACAATAAATGAAGTAAACTATACTAAAAGAAAAATGAGAGGAAAATTGGGTCATCCCTCACAAGAATAATCAAGTTAAAAGGTAATAATGTAATCCCAACAGCATGGGACACATCATGAACACAACAGAAGAAAAAAAATATCAGTGAAATCAAGGGAAAGAGTCGATCAATATAGGTGAGCCTTTCATAATAAGGAATAATAGAAATATTCCCATGGTAAAGTGCATAGTCTAGAAGGAAAAATAATCAAGGTCATGAGAATCATAATCAAGTGAATAATTTGCAGTAATGTTTTTTGTCCATCTAATGAAATATTTAAATTTTTCTGGAAAACTAACAATACAAGTAAATTGGTCCTCGAGGTGTAGGATAGTCAGTGACTGAGAGTGTTGTTAAGTCACTCCGTGATGTTAAAGTCACTGGTTCGAAACCTGCAGGGAAAAAAAATCCAACCATGTTAAGGGTTGGTGTGGCTCAGGCCGGGTGCGATCCCCAAGTGATTTTGACGGCTTAGATGCCCCTGAGTCACGGTTTCTCAAGCCACGGGTTAATTGCGTAGCCAACAGGTTCTGCACAAATTAACAAACAAAAAAAAACCAATACAAGTAAATTGAAATGTACAACAAGAAGTATTTTCAAATTCTTCATATGAAACACTTATACCCCCTAGGATTAACACCATGAATAAGTCCCTTGTAAATTTGTAAACACCAAACTTTCAATCTCAAAAATTGCATATAATATCTTCCACCAAAGTATCAATTTATCCTTGCCATGAAAAATGATTATCAGTTCCAAAGGTTCAAGTGATTTCAATTTGATGAGGAAAGAATATGATATTAAAATTTGGAAGGTAAATTAGAATAATCATGATGGCTAAAAATGAATCCAAACAACAATTTATTTGAAATATATTTTCATATGAAAAATATGAAATAACATATCAAAAACCATATATGACATAGAATTGGGAATATGTTTTTGATTCACTCTTTAGTAGAATAGATAACTTTCATATATTTGTGGTATATAAATATTTTCAAGGTAATCCAAGAATGGAAGCTCAAAAGTAACGCTTCTCTAATTTGTCCACTTATGTTTCCAATTTGCAGGGAAGAATGCCTTTTATTACTAGTTGCATAATCCATTTTTTCAACATGAACAAACGATAGAGTGTCCTATTCTCAACACATTAGTAATGTAATATGACAACTCTTCCTTAAATGACTAACTTATTGAAAATAAAATTATTAACAAGCAAAAGAAAATAAACTAAAACTCATAAAAAAAAACTTAACTAAATTCATTATGTTAAGTTTTTATACGAAAACCATGTTGGTTAAAATCAATCTAAGAACACACTCAATGGAAAAGCATCTATGAGAATGAATTAAAACCCATGACAGAATAAACACCAAAGAGAATAAAAAGGAATTAGAGTCGTCATAAGCTAAGAAAAAAGAAAAATTAGCACTTGAACTTATGTTCATCATGTACATAACAACAAGATCTTTCACTAAAAGGAAATCCAATTAAGCAAGATATTATGATCATGCTTTAATTAATATACATATATCAAGTTGGAATACATAATTGTTTATTTTTATAACAAAATGGAACTAATGTGTATATCATTATTTAGAAAAAATATATCATTTTCATTCCTTTGTACAATGATAATCTCGAAATCAAAAGATCACTATAGTAAAATCATAAATGTCATGGTATGGACAATGATAAAAAAAAAAAACCCAAATACACAACAAAAACATTTTGAGAGTGCAAAAAACTAAATGATTGTTTTTTTTCAAAAATAATTTTACACAAAAAACTAAGGAAAAATATTGACGTGCAATCCCTTCATTCCTATTTATCTCTGTCAAATTTTTTTTTTCTTATGTTCAATCAACAAGTCTTTCATTAAAATGATAAAATACAAAAAGAAAACTAGCCATAAATGAAGATTAGATTAATGTAACCAACTAAAAGGAAAACAATCTATAATTTTTTTTTTTTTTAAGTAAGAAGTAAAATGTATTAAAAACCTTCCAGAGGCAAAAGGGAGATCCAGAGTACAGTTATAGTCCAACTATGCTTATAGGACTGCCCCAACAGACAGGAAACCAACCCAATTAGAAACTTAGTCATCATAAGTTTTATAATTCCTACTTAGTAGTAGAGTCTGAGACGACATGATCAGCAACAGAAATTGAAAATACTTAGCACGACCTCTATAACCTAGACGCTTGACACGTAACCTGGCCAGGTGCCTTAAAGATCCCCGGGCCAAGGTTCCTCTTCGATGATCGTTGTTTCGTCCCCCCATTGGACTTCGACCTTCGTGGTGGTGTCGATGTTCTGGCTGCTCCTCGTTGTGTCCTGCGCCTGAGGCTCGGCAATGGTCTCGCTATCCTTCCTTTTCCTCCCAAGCTCTTCTACAAACTGCATCACAACACCTTCGCCGTGGGGGGTCGCGCCGGGTTCCTTCTGCTCATCTGCCTTGACGCCAATGGTGTCATCATTTGGTTCAGGCTTGGAGGTTTCTCCTCCCGTGTCTGGAGGGACTGCCTCATGCAGAGAGGAAAGAAGCTGAAGGAAGAGTGCAATATTCTCACTGTTTAGTTCTAGGAGAAACTGCAAATCCTCCACCGCCTGGCGAAGTTCGAAGACTAGGCCATGGAGGATGGACAACTTGTCCTTGAATTGATCTCCATGGATTGTGTCCGCAGAGGGGTGCTCCTTATGAGGTTGGTTGCGCGAGGGAGAGGGGTTTTGGGCTGCAGAGGTTCTTGGAAGAGCCGAGAGAGGTGGGTGGGGTGGTGCAGCCATTGACAGTGAATGAATGAGGTGCAAGGCTGAGATAAGTGGTCGAGGGACAAGTGCATGGCTATGGATAGATGCTCTCGTTGGAGGTTTTGCAGAGGGGGGAGCCGAAGGCCGACGAGGTCTCCAGGGAGATCCTCGTCGTGGCCTCCCTCTCAACCGAGGCTTGTGGTTCGGCATGGAATGTTTGTTGCAGCAGGCGAAGGTCTAGAAGTGAGGGGGCATCTCCGGGGGCGCTCCTGCACTATCTCTCGTCGACCATGGTATCGGGTGGGAGAGCTCCTCCACCCACCAGCATAAACAATGAACTATGACCAGGAGCAGCTCCATAGAAATTACGTCGGACGGGAGATGCGTTAATGCCCGCTCCATTGACATGAGAGGTATTAAAGTCGTAGGAGGGTGGCGGGTGGTGGCATGAGCCCATCACATGGCTCCGTGCCCCGCTGTCGAGCTCCATCCTCCTCTGTTTTCCAAGTGTCTTCCCATAACACCCCATCTGGGGAGAAGACAATCTATAATTGTAAAACAATCTATAAGGATTTATTCATTGAGAACATCTCGAAGAAGAGCAATATGACGTTTTACCCATAAGGATAGATAATTATTTATAATTGAATTTATTGGAAACCAAAAATCAAAACTATAGTAAACAACTATGGAAATAAAAGAAAGAAACTAACCTAATTTATCCTACTCTTATCCTACACTACACCGCCTACAAATGAATTATGTGAAATCGTAATGCCAATGTAGGTGTCCATTTAACTCCAAACCTACAATTACATGTTCATCAAAAAATCAATAGAAATATGAATAGTATGAGAGTAAAGATAAGAAAAATTAATTCATTAAAAACTCTATCTATAATATTAAATATGACATAGTTATTATTCATGGGAAATGTAGATAGGTAATATCCTTCCAACCATGCCTCAATTCTATAATAAAATTTTAAATGACTATCATATAATTGATGGAGGGAGTTCATGGGAGAGTAGTATACCTTCATAGAATCATGTATAAAATCTACATGAAATGTACCTTGTGGAAGATTCTTAGTGTTGATGTTATCATTAATTGTATAGGACAAAAGAAAATAACGAGGGCTTGACATAACCATCAGTGAAAATTGAAGTGCCTCATTATTTTGAAAAGTATCTCTCGGATCATATTTCACATAACCGACAACTTCGGATAAGATATTGTGACTTTATTGATGTGAACACATAGTTACTTACCATTCTAGATGATATATCATCACTGTATATGTGGAAGCCACCAACATTGTCTATTTCATTACATTTATTATCCCCAATCTCAACTTGTTGATTACTACAACAACAAGTCTCTTCATTATTCATGAATGTAGAGTATTCAATAAAAGACTTATTCTAAAACATGTTTGTTGCAACACACTCTTCTTCATCAGAAAAATAATAATAAGAAAGAAAAATACAATAATCCTTGGAAGGGGTTGCATCCTCTACTTCTTCTATATGTACATAATGAACATCTTGTACTCTATTGATATTTGAACACGTAGAATGAGTTTGATAAGGATCCTAAATAGTTTCCTGCACATATACACATGCTTGAGGGTTGTTTGGATGCACCTAGAGGTTATAGAGGTAGTAGACGGGAATCAACCCCGTGTCACGGAAGTACAAAAACTGCCCACGTTGTCAATTCCGCCAATACCAAAAAAAAACACAAGAAAAAATCAATATCTTTCAATCCCATCATTAAGCCTGATAAATAGTTATACATGAACCAATTATGGGTTATCCAACCCCCTACTACTCAGGGAGAAATTACATTTATAACATTTTTTCATGACTAACCCTGGGATTGTTCCTCTTCTAGACTACTCGCTTTCGCTCTATCTCATGAAGTTACATCGGTTCTTCTACATAAACTCCTTATTTTCTTGGTGTCCATTTCTTCATCACGAGTCTTCTCCTCCTCATGTATTCCTGTCAAAATGACAATAATGAAAATATATAAATCCATTTATATTTGAGTAAGAAAGAAAATTTCCATCTGTATCAATTAATTAAAATACAATAATTTATTTATGTCAAATATGTAAGAGAAACTATTTAAAATTATTCTCCAGGTCTTTATATTTCCAACGATCCCTCATTTACCCAATTTGTCCTTCATATACTTGATTTATGAGCTACATAACACTTCATTGTTAATACCCATGCAAATTCATGCCTCTTTTTTTCCCAAAATATTTGGGAATTTATGTTACCAATATTGCTCAAATACTTCATGTATCATGTTTTTCACTCAGTCATATTTCCAACGAGTCATCTCGTGCCTGATTTGACCTTCTAAAACTCGAGATATGGCCCTCAAAAGAGCATACTCAACAATCATTTATTTCATCTCATGATAAATATCGAAAGTTGATCTCATAAGCCTAAATATTTATACCATGCGTTGTGAGGAGTGGTTATAAGTGATTTATATTGTTTTTCCCTCTTCATTGTAATTTGTATGTGGAGTGAAGGGAGGTATGAAACCTTAAGCATGTGTTAAGGGAGAGAAAAATAAATAAATAAATAAATAGAAAAAACCAAATAAATAAAAATACCTATACTTACATACCCTAAAGTCTTATGGGTAAATTCCCAAGATAAAACCCTAGGTTAGCATGTCCTAATGGTTTTGTTGATGGCAAAAATTAACCATAATAAACATTGGGGAGATCACCTGGGCATGGTCTAATTGAGACCTTGATCGGGTCCCAATTAGACCCTTATCTCTTTGGGATGGTGATCTCCCCAATGTTGATTATGGACATTTTTGGCCATCAACAAGTTCATGGGAAGGTAAGCCCACAAGAAAGTGGCTCGAATAGGTTATCGGTAGAATCCTCACGGGAAGGTGGGTCTGTGGGAACGTGAGTCTGATAGGTTTTCGGTAGAATTTTAATGGACGATAAAATGTCTACAGTTCGAAATAATAAAATAATCATAAAATCATGTCCGAAGGGTTACATGAAAAACCTCGTGGCAAGGTAAAGTCTCACGGGTAAATGTCCATGATAAAACCTAATGAAATTTTTTATGAATATGGTAATAACCCAATAGGCTCGTGGAAAAATCCTTGCAAGCTGTAAAATCTCCACGGTAGTATGTCCGAAGTGTTTGCAGGAAGGTGAGTCTGATAGGTTCATGGTAGAATCCTCATGGGCATGTTCACCAAAAGGTGAATCTGATAGGTTCATGGTAGAATCCTAGCAAGTGATAAATTATTTATGGTTAAATATCGATGGTTGAATCCCGAATATGAACCCCTATCGGATAAAATAATGATAATAATTTTAGTATTTGGGAAAATTCACATTAATAAATTTGGGACCAAGTGATAAAATAATATAACAACAACAACAACAACAACAACAACAACAACAACATAATACAAATTCAAGCTTGGGGATTAGGAAAAACTAAAAATAAATAAGAAAAATAGAAAAAAAATCTAGAATAAAAATAAAAGTAAAATAAATATAGATATCCTCGAAATAATAATAAAATATAAACTATGGGATTTAATGTGTAAATTCAATCAATAATGTCAAAGTAATTCCCCATGTAAAAATAATTCCCCAAAGTAATTTATGGAATAAAATAATAAAATATACACCCCATGGTGTATGTTGATTAAGTTATGATTTGGAAAGATCCTGATTTAGAAAGTCTCATGATAAATTCTCAATCTGGAAAGTTCCCAAGATGGTAAATACTCAATAAAATAAAAATATATTATACATGGGAAGCATGAAATTTAAAACTATGTCAGGATTTATAAACCCATGGGTAAAATAAAAATAGGAATAAAATATAAAAATAAAATAAATAAAACTATACAAATTCATATATAAAAAATAAAATTTGGAAGTGTTAAGGTAACAGTGAGACTTAGTTTCAAACCTAGGTCAAGATTCCATTTTGGTTCAAGGTTTTGCACTTAGGTTAAGGTTCCACATCTAACTAAGGGTTCCTCACCTGTAAATTAAAATCTGAAACAAAGAATATCATGAGAAGGTCTAGGTATCCATATTTATGGATGTCCGAGACTCACATAAAGTGTATTCCTTTGAATAAATTCGGATGTATGAATGTTGCAACAGATAGGATAGGTCATCATGACACAGAGGGATTCACAAAGGATAACACAGGGAAACAGGGAACTTGAATGACATGTTATACACCATGTTATATGACACATACATGACACATCAAGTGCCACATAAGGTAAGAATTACTTTTCCAACATGTGGTCATTTTAGGAAGAAAAAAGAATGGAAACGTGGCAAGTATTGATTAGATCTCATAAAGGCATGGATCCAAAATATAGGATTTAGATGAAGGTACATGTTAAAAGAAAGGCCAGATCTAGATTATCCATGGGATGTAACACCTAGGAAGCCAAATCAAGTGAAAATTCAAATTTGTAACAACCTAATACTTCTAGACATCATTAAGATTCATAAACATTTTATTTCGTAAACTGAAACAATAACTTCTTAGCATAATAGTGATTCTCATAACAACAACTTCAGGAACTTAGATTTATCGATAAATACTGAATTCATGACAGAAAGAAATAAATACATAACTTAACAAAGTACTTGGTTCTGATGCTAATTTTTGTTGTCTATGTGCCTTGTTGTTGCCTTCCTGCTACCTGCTCCTCAGATCAATCCTGCCACAAACAGGAAAATAACTGCCCAAAACTATTGTCCTCCCTGCCAACTAGGAAAACTACCTAGCTCTAGGATATCTACGGATATCCTAGCCCTTCGTGCCCAAAACCTCCAGCAACTCAATGCCTCCCCTGATCAAAAGCCACAGTGCCCATATCTATGCTCACAGCAAGTCCAAAAGTCCTCAGAAAAATCTCTCCTATGTCGAATGGTCCTTCCATCACCTTCCCCTTTCCCTTATTCCTCCTTCGCCAACTCATGCAGTTACTCCTCTCCAACCACCCTCTGAGCCTGTCCCTTCTCTGCCTTAAATGTTTTATCTTCTCGGGATTCATAGGCTCCCGCTCTGCATACGCAACCATTTTTAAACATTTTTCATTGATCTTTTAAGATTTATTTCTTAGGTCATTAAATGCGATATGCAGTTAGAGTATTACTTAATTAATCACAATTATTTTCTTTAATTAATTTTACTTTACAATCTTTAAATATTTATTTAATTAGGGTCGTTACATACACCCACCCTTCAAGAAACTTTTTCCCAAAGTTTAAGTTATCTGGTGGTACCAAGGAGAAGAGCATGGCTCACACATTCACAACAAGTAACTAACATTATCAGTAAGTAAGTCAAGAAAGCTCATACATACTAGTGTATGTGTATAAGGAATGCATGTGTAGCTAGTACATGAAAATCTCATGCACATACTAATAATCAAACTGTCATCCTTTAATAATTTAGGTATGCATTCAATCCAATCAGCAAGACTAGTCTTTTATAAAAGACAACAATCAATTAATTATGTGAGAAATTGTTTTAATTACAATTGTCTAGTTCAATAATTTATTTTAAACAACTGTGGTTTAGTTACATAATAATGAATATTCATATATACACATTTTTCTTCATCAAGTCCCACCACAAGATAGATCTCCATATAGTCTCAACTATTCTACTCATCCTTCCTCCCTAACCTACTTCCAAATCCATTCCTATTCATCCTCTGCTAGACTATCTTGGAGCGTCAGCTATACTGACCTAACTCCAAATAGAACCCGTAAGTGGAAGTGTCGCTATCTCGACCAAGCTTCTCTAGCAGACAACTGACAATCCTCATCACATGTCTTGGGGAGCATGAACCAGCACCGTCCTCCCAGGACTTCAGGTTTCAGAGGATACACAGTGGGAAATGCCTCGACCCCTCCTAACAGAACCAGGGTCAACACCCTACAATGGAGGATACATGGTGGGAAATTCCTCCACCCCTCCTAACAGAACCAGGGTCAACACCCTACAATGGAACATACAGGGGCACTGTGTTGCTGGAGGTTTTGTCATCGTTTATTCGGTTTTGGGCAGTGTTAGTACCAAAATCATGCACTAATCCACATATCATAGCAATGCATCAAATCAATATAAATTGCACATACATTATTTATACCATAATGTTTCTCGGTTAGTGGTTCTGATATCCACTTTCATCATCATTATCACTTGGCTATTTCATAGCCCATAACCTGCTGATCAGTCTGCAACACAACTCATACATTTCTATGCATTATCATCATATAATTGCATACTATCATCATTTCACTGTGGTATCCCTATACCGATATATCAACATCGAAGTTTTCCCACATAGAATTAGATTTCATAATATCCCCTAATTCAAACTCATCATTCATTCATGAGATTATCATTTGCCCAAAATAGGCTGCATTGTATCCAACATCATTCTAATAGTATTTAAACATTCAACAATTTCACTTTCTCACAACATGTCGCATCATATACATCATCATCAATAACATTTAAACATTCATAAAATTCACATCCACATAACAGATCGCATTACATGCCTCATCATTGATAACATTTAATCATTCATAAAAGTTCATAAATTTGATGTTTAAGTGTATCACTTAATAGTTTCACTGTGACCGGGAAATAAGGTGTATAGGCCTCAGGAAATCCTGGCCGTCTAAGTCAAAAGGTGGTGTTACCTACACCCCACCCTCGAGAAACATGTTCTCGAGGTGGTCAAAATAGTGAGGGATAGTCTCGCCGTAGTGCCTCGACGTCCTCCCAAGTAGCAAATCCTAGACTATACTTGTCCCACTGGACCTTAACTTGATCTACCAGACGGTTTCTGAGCTGTCAGACTCTACGGTCCAATATGCGTAACTGTTCTACCGTGACGGTTCCCACGTATGATACCTGCAATTCTTTCCAATTTAGTTTATGTGATTCATCAACAACATAATGACATAAAATAGATACATGAAATACATTATGAGTTTTATGCAAGTGGGGTGGCGGTACAAGACGATAGGAAACGGTTCCAATTTTCTCTTGGACCCTAAATGGCCCTATAAATCAAGGTGACAACTTTGTCCCCTTCCCGAACCGTATGGTACTCTTATTAGGCCTGATACGAATGAAAAATTGGTCCCCTACTTCATACTTTTGGTCGGTCCTGTGTGCATCCGCATAAATTTTCTGTCTATCCTATGCTTCCTTTAGCCTATGCCTGATCTGAATCACCTGTTCCTCCATTTTCTGAATCAATTCTGGCCCAACTGTCACTCGGTCCTCTAGTCTATCCCAACTTATTGGCGTTCTACATGGCCTCCCATACAAAGCTTCGTATGGTGGCATTCTGATGGAACTATGATAGTTGTTATTGTAGGCAAACTCTACCAAAGGTAGGTAGTTCTCCCACTTGGTTTGATTATCCATTACATACATCCTAAGAATGTCTTCCATAACTTGATTTACTCTCTCAATTTGCCCATCTGTTTCCAGATGATAAGCTGTGCTTAGGTTCAATTGAGTCCCCAATGCTGACTGTAAACTTGTCCAAAACCTAGATGTGAATCTTGAGTCCCTATCTGAAATGATCTTTTTAGGTATCCCGTGCAAACGGATAACCTTGCTTATGAACACTTGTGCCACATCTGTAACATCATAAGTGTCTCTTACCGGAATGAAATGAGCACTCTTGGTTAGTTTATCTACTATCACAAGAATGGAATTGTGTCTATGAGATGTGAGTGGAAACCCTACAACAAAATCCATTGAGATGACTTCCCATTTGGACATAGGAACATCATGTGGTTGTAGGAGGCATGTCGGGTGATGGTGATCGGCCTTCACTTGTTGACACTCTAGGCATCTGGTGATGAAATGGACTACATCACGCTTCATGCCTACCCAAAAGAAGAGTTTCTTCATCTCTGTGTACATCTTCTTCACACCCGGATGCGCACAATAAAGTGATCGATGGGCTTCCTTCAGTATGATGCTTCTAATATCCCTGTTCTCCGGGATATACATCCTTCCTTGATATCTTAACAATCCACATGTTTCTATATTATATCCTTTATACTTTGGGTCTAACTGCCTCCCACTCTGGCGGTTTGAAGTAACCTTTAAATACCAATTGTCTCCTAGTAGTTGTGCTAACACATGTTCCCTCAGACTGACCTTTAAGGTTACCAAGGAGAAGATACGTGGTCTCCTACTCAAGGCATATGCGACCACATTTTCCTTTCCCTTTATATATGAAATACCAAAATCATACTCACTCATAAACACACTCCATCGCCTTTGCCTAGCATTCAGATCTCTTTGAGTGAAGAGATGTTTTAAGCTTTGATGGTCCGTTTTGAGTTCAAAATTTCGCCCCACAAGATAGTGCCTCCAAAGTTTCAGAGCTAGCATTACCGCTGCCAACTCTAAGTCATGAGTCGCGTACAACTCTTCGTGCTTCTTCAACTTTCTTGATGCATAGGATATCACTCCTCAATCCTGCATCAGCACGACCCCCAACCCTTGTTTCGAGGCATCCGTGTAGACCATGAAGTCCTTTTCCATATCTGGCACTCATAGAATTGGCGCACTAGTTAGTAACCTCTTAAGATCAATGGATGCACTATCACATTCTTCTGTCCATTCATACATGGCCCCTTTGCATTCCAAGGTGGTGATGGGTTTCGCTATTTTTGAGAATCCTTCCACAAATATCCGGTAATAACCCGCTAGCCCCATGAAGTTTCTTACCTCATGTGCATTTTTTGGCACTGGCCATTCCATAATGGCCTTTACCTTTTCGGGGTCCACCGAGATTCCTTCACCGGATATGATATGACCTAAATAGTGGATCTCTTTCTGGAAGAAGGAACACTTCAACAGCTTCCCATACAATTTGTTCTCCCTAAGGAAAGACAACACTATTCGCAAGTGTTCCTCGTGTTTTCTTTCATTCCTGGAATAGATGAGAATGTCATCCAGAAAAACTTGTACAAAATGGTCTAAGTATTTCCGGAATACACCGTTCATGAGACTCATGAATACTGTTGGTTTATTGGTCAATCCAAAATGTACTACAACAAACTCGTAATGTCCAAACAGAGTTCGAAAGGCAGTTTTTGGGATATCACCCTCCTTAATCCTTAACTGATGATATCCAGATCGCAAATCGATCTTTGAGAATACCATTTCTCCTTTCATCTGATTGAAGAGGTCATCTATTTGTGGCATTGGGTACCTATTCTTCACTGTAGCACAGTTCAAGTCCGTGTAGTCTATACACAGTTGTAAGGATCCATCCTTCTTCTTTACAAAAAATACCGGTGCGCCCCAAGGTGAGACACTGGGCCTTACTAGCCCTAATTCTAGTAACTCCTTCAACTGCATTTTCAATTCACAAAGTTCCAGCGTTATCATTCGATACAGAGTCTTGGATATTGGTTCTGCACCAGGTTTTAGCTCAATGGTAAAATCAAGCTCCCTTTCAGGAGGTAACCCTGGTAACTCGTCTGGAAAAACATCTGGAAATTCTGAAAATACTGGATACTGATCTAATGAGGGTCCTTTCCTTTCACCCACTGCTTCCACTACATACAATCGACACCCTTGCCTCAAGCACCTCTTGACCTTCATAGTCGATATAAAGCGTAATGACACTTTTCTCTGCACACCCTGTATCTCTATTGGTCTTCCCTCATCATCAATACAAAGCACTCTCTTTGCGAAACAATCCACCAAAGCTCGATGAGATACTAACCAATCCATTCCAATGATTAGGTCATATTCCCCAAGAGCAGTGGCGTATACCTTCAGCCTGGTATTGCACACTCCTAGGTCTACTATACAATTATCGACACTAGGTCCTACAACTTGTTTTTCCCCCGAAGCCATCTCGACTTGTTTAAAGTCATTATGCTCGTAGGCTGCCAACCCACTCTTTTCTAATGCAGATGGTGAAATGAAACTATCTGTCGCACCAGAATTAAACAAAATATTAACATTAATATGATTTACGTACCTGATGACTCCACCATGGTGGATTGATGTTCGGCTTGGCGGTTATTAACCGCTGCATAAATTTGATGGTTGCCACTTGAAATCCCCATTGGTGCCTTTCCTTCTCTATGCACAAACCCTGATTGTAACTCTGGACAGTCCCGCTCTTAATGGGGTCCTTCGCATCTCCAACAGGCAATATGAGATTGAACCTGTGCATTGTTATGTGTTTGTCTTTGAAATGAGTTCCTTCCCCTAGAACCCCTTCCCATACTAGTTTTTCCTAGAGATGGTCTTGGACCTGTCTGTACCGATGGCGATGAACGAGATGCTGCACTAGTTACCATTGAAATCCCTGCAGCTACTATCCTTGGCACGACTCTGTTACCATAAGGTGGTGGCCTCGAGCCCCCTTCCCTAGGAAATGTCCTCGGGGTCTTTCCTACGAATCTAGGGCGATGTGGAAATGTCGACCTTGTACCCCCTGTTAAGTTCATGTGTTCTTCTACATAACATGCACTTTCCACCACCTCCACTACTGACGACAGTTTCCACATCCGCACCATAGCTCTTATCTTTGGGTTCAACCCATAAACGAAGCACTTTGCATGTCGTTGGTCATTGTCCATATACGAAACGTATTTGACCAGTTCCATAAACCTGATCTCATACTCTTCCACAGTTCTATTTCCTTGTACTAAGGCATGAAATGCCGTACCTGTTTCTCCTCGTAGTATGCTGGTAGATATTTCCTTCGGAACCTCTCCTCGAAAATTTCCCAAGATACTATGTCTGGGGTAAGGTGTAGTTGTCTTTCCAAGTTGCCCCACCAATTCAAGGCGTTATCTCTTAACTGGAAAATTGCGATCTTGGCCTTGGAATTGGACACATAGTCCCTTAAGGCAAAACACCTTGTCATGCCTTCCAACCATGCTTCCATGTGTTCACTAGCGCGACCTCCGACAAACTCCGAAAGTTTGATCTTCTTCAATTCTCGCGTGATGTCTTCAGGTGCAAATTCTCCCCTTGAGTTCCTTGATGCTTCTGGATTACTCATTCCAGATGGTGGGGGTTCCACTTCAGTCCCTGCTGGTTGGCGCCACTTTAAAGTCTCGTTAATGGCTTCCAACGAGCACAGTATGAGGGCTAGTTCGGGCGATGGTGGTGGTGGTGGTGGTGGTGGTGGTGTTGATGGTGTTGATGGTGTGGGTGGAGTCGGTGGTTCCCGTGACGACGCTCCCCTTCCTCGACCCTTCGAGTCCTGACCATATGGTTTAACTTAACCTGCATCACCCCAAAGTTATCAGGGTGAGTTCCAGGATGTTTCAAATTGGTGCTACTTAAACTTAGAAACAGGGTTGGGCATAAGTTTTCTTTACTTGTTTGTAAATAGACATTACTCCATCAGGGGAATTGGCTAGGTTCGATTTATGATTAAGCGTCTAAGCTTGGTTAACATCGAATTTTAAGGTAGATTAACCTTACATTTAAATAAATAAATTTTAAAATTATTATTACACTAATTTAACTCAAATTATCCTTACTTTAAATTTAAGCTAATTTGACCTCATTATATATAAATT
>ML783480.1:867465-880331 GCA_009831015.1 Picea engelmannii | reverse complement strand
AACCTTACCCTTCCAACAAAAACTGAGGAAAATGCATCCTAAACTAGAACCGACCGTACAAAAAGAATTGAATAAACTCCTAAGTGCTAAAATAATTTTTCCTATTAGACACACTCAATGGGTATCCAACCTTGTCCCAGTGCAGAAGAAAAACGGGGAAATTCGACTTTGTGTCGATTTCCGAAACCTCAACAAAGCGTCTGACAAAGATAATTATCCTGTCCCTCCCATAGAACGGATCCTTCAAAAAGTATCTGGTTCCAAGAGGCTATCCTTATTGGATGGTTTCTCTAGATACAACCAAGTATTGATGTCTCCGCCAGACCAACTGAAAACTACCTTCCGTACCCCGTGGGGCACTTATGCTTATCGAAAAATTCCCTTTGGATTGATCAATGTTGGTGCTACCTTTCAGAGAGAAATGGACATTGCTTTTAGAGGCTTAATCAATCATTCCGTAGTAGTATACTTAGATGATGTGACCATTTATTCTAAAAACAAAGACAATCATCTAGCTCACTTACGAGTCGTTCTGCTACGATGTCGTAAATATGGCATCTCCTTGAACCCCAAGAAGTCCATCTTTGCAGTAGAACATGGTAAATTACTAGGATTCATTGTGTCTAGTGATTGAATGATCATTGACCTCTAGAGGACCCAAGTCATCGTTAAACTCCCCCCACCTACCTCCAAAAAATCCATGCAGTCTTTCCTAGGCCAGATTAATTTTGTGAGAAGATTTGTCCCCAGTTTCTCCGAAATGGTCAGGCCTCTCTAGAACCTGATTAAGAAAGACACCCAATATCACTGGGGACCCACAGAAAACCAATCTTTCAATGCTATAAAGAACGCCATAATAGACGCTCCGTCTCTCATGAGCCTTGATTTCTCTCAAGACTTTACACTCTATATTTTTTCCTCTGATCATTCCTATGCCGCAGTCCTAACTCAGAAGAACCCCGAGAACAATGAAGTTCCCATCTCCTTTATGAGATTTGCTTTCAAAGCTGCTGAACTTAACTACCCAGCGGTCGACCGGCAAGCCTACGATGTCTTCAAGGTAGTTAAGAATTTTCGGTCTTATCTTCTGAAGTCAAGGACCAAGGTCATTTTCCCCTACTCTATCGTTAGGAACTTGTTAGTGCTAAAAGAGTTAGGAGAGAAAAGAGCCAACCGGATTACCTCCTTGCAGGAGTATGACTTAGAAATCACCCCAGCACAGATCATGAGAGGCCAAGGGTTGTGTAAGTTGGTAGTTGATTTAGAAACCGAACAACAAGAAGATAGTGATACGTCAAACCTAGAACAACGCGATCAGAGTTTGAATTGTTGTGCACAAAACCTCGTAAGTCCTTTGTATGACAATATTAGACACTGCCTCCAACATGGATCAGCACCCCGTCACCTTGACCCTACCAAGAGAAGAGCGTTGATACTAAATTCCACCATCTTTCATCTAGTTAACAGTATACTGTTTCGTCAGAATTTTGACGGCGTACTGATGCGTTGTCTCGAAAAGGATGAAGCAGAGAAAGTCTTGCTTGAATTGCATGCAGGAGAAGCTGGTGGTCACTTCGGTGGCAAAACCACTGCTCATAAGGTTTTAAGAGACGGTTATTATTGGCCAACGCTTTTTAGAGACGCCCATGCCTTGTGCCGTAAATGTATCATTTGTCAAAAAGCATCAGGGCGATTGCAAAAACCAGCCTTCCCCTTGCAACTCGTTTCAGTCGATTCTCCTTTCCAGCAATGGGGCCTTGATATCATTGGTCCTATTAACCCTCCATCCTCACAACAACACAAATATATTGTGACGACCACTGATTACTTTACTCGATGGTCTGAATCCATCGCGCTGAGAACTGTTAACACAAGTCAGGTGATAGCTTTTCTAAACTCAAATATACCCACCCGTTTTGGTATCCATGATTGTCTAGTCTCTGATAACGCTTCATACTTTTCTTCTCTTGAGATGAGTGAGTTCACCTTAGAGAAGGGAATAAAGATGAAGTATTCCACTAGTTATTACCCGCAAGGTAACGGCTTAGAAGAATCGACCAACAAGAACTTGATCAAAATTATCAAGAGAACCGTGGCTGAAAATCACAAGAACTGGCACAATGCACTGCTGAATGCACTCTGGGATGATAGGGTAACACCCAAAGCCGCTATAGGTAATTCCCCCTTTTTTCTCGTTTATGGCAGAGAAGCCATTCTGCCACCTCACATTCTTCTTCCTTCGCTTCAATTGTCACAAAAAGTTCAAGAAGAAGATTGCCCCCCTTTAGAAAGTTGTATTAATGCTTTGATGAAGTTAGAAGAAGTAAGAACCCAAGATAAGCATAAGTTAGATCAACATCAACAACTGATTAAAAGCTGGTTCAATTCTAATTCTGCTTCTGATAGGAATTTTGAAGTAGGCGATCTTGTCTTAAAGTGGGACAAACCACACGAAGGGAAGGGTGAACATACCAAGTTTCAAAATTTGTGGCTTGGGCCATTTTTTATTGCTGAAAAGTTGGGTCCTAGTTCCTTTTGATTGCAGAATCTTGAAGGGTAGCTTGACACCTATCCAGTGAATGGCCAAGACCTGAAAAGATACTTTGCTTGATTTCTACCCTTGTATATTATGTAAATATTTCCTTTTGTTTTTATTTTTTATTTTTGCCTTTATTTTCATTTTTGGTTTTGATTTGAATGATCAGTTTTGTGTGTTTTTGAAACATATGCATGCCTGTGCACTGATCCATTCAGACAAAGACCATAAGAAAATCTCTTTTCTGAAATAACTTCTGAAAGGTTGTACGAACATCAATGATATATTGCTGAAATTGATATCAATGTTGGAAAAATTTTGTTGTTTGAAAGAAGTTTACTGATTTCAAGCTCTGAGCAAAGTTTGTCATGATCATTTATTATCTTTTTACGCTGTCCCTTTTCCATAAAGGAATGACTCAAAATGGATGTCTCCCTATCATAGTAAGTTGTTTTAGAAATAAAACATTTCTGGAGCTGAATAAAGGATAGTATCAAAAAATTCTAATGAGGTCTAAAAAATATGATAAAATACCAAGATTTTTCAGCGTCACCCCACTCAACTATACACAAAAGAAAAAATATATATATATTAATAAGAGCTATGGGAAGTGTTTGTAGACCCACCGAGATACTGAACAGGTCCACTGGCAGCGGGTAAATGCAAGCATGGCACCAAGACAACTTCGTTGGGGTATTGAACAGGTCCGCTGACAGTGAAGCAATGTGGGGTACACGAAAATATGAAAAAACAATATAAGAAACCTCTTTTAAGTCCTTTATTCTGATCTAGAACTTCTTGACAGGATACAGACGTCCGAGTGGGTTAAATGGCAACCCTGTCGAGGCTATGGATGCCTGCTAGCAGCAGTGGCCATGCCAACAATATTGAAGATTTTATCATAAAAATCATGACTTGCTGATCTTAAGACTGTTATTAGTTTGTGTCTTTTAAAACATCGCTGGAAAAGATGGTAAATGATGATGTTTGTACGATTTTCTAGTTGTTGTTTTTGAGTTGAATTTTTCTTTGCTTTCCTAATATGAATTCATTTCTTTTGACAGAGATAACTGCTTCTCCCAGTGTGTCACCATTGTTGGCATCCAATTCAATTTTTACAATTGCCCTAAAAGCTGCCTACACCTATGACTTCTGAACTTCAAATTACCGTCGCCTTTTGCAAATAGACGATGTTTTCATCTCTTGCGACACTTGCAAATTGGTCTTGATTTAGTTTTCATGACTGAAAGCATGAAAAATCCTCCATCCTTATTTGGACTGTCATGATCTGCTCATTGATATTCTAATTGGTACTTACCTTTGGTTTATTTTTCGAACTATGTCCATTTGCCTATTATCACTCTGATTGCGCAACTTGATTTATATTTAATTGATAAGGCATTGAGCATGTGGATTGATGAATTATACTTGATTATATAGGGGTCATGGTGGATTAAAGGTTTTTATATAATGTGATACTTACTATTATAATCTCTTAACTTATCGATTTTATCTATTGTCACCATGTTTTAAAAAATTTTGATCAAAACATTGGATTATGAAAAAAGCGCATGGGTCACATATGAGTTTGATTTCATATTGAATGGAAATGTTTGATTATACACATGGCGCATTGGTGAAACATTTGGATTTTATGTTGGTTTGAATTATACTATGGCGCATTGATATATGGTTTTGGTTTTACATTGATTAATGGCACGTTGATATGATTATCCACCGCTCGAAATTTCGGGTTGGCCGATTATTATGGTTTAAATGACATGATGAGTGATTGAAAAACATTGTACTATGCCATTAGTATGCTGCATGGCGGCGATAATCCCACCACCTTCACACGCACACATTACTTCATTCCCCTTTGAGAGCTTGCAACTGTTAGCCATAACGATTTTTGCCCCTGTGTATTGTTGTGTTCAATCCAAACCCTACCATGCACTCGCACCATGGCTCCGGTCATAAGGGATGAACCTAATGGTAGCGAGGCATTGTTGATGTTCAATGGTTCTTACAGCGACCTGGAGGAATTCAGATGGCTCCCGTTCATACGAAAGTTTGATGGCTATAACCCTAGCGTGGCTCGACAATTCGCATTAACCTTCGATGGCTGTCGAGCCAAGGTTGGGGATGTGCAGTTGGAAATTGATGAGCAATTTCTCAGTTTGGCTACCGATCTGCTTGCTATCAGACATAAATGGTCGAAAAATTGCAAAGTGGAAGATGTCCCGTGGACATTACTCTTCCAGTCACAAAGGGTGAGTTCTTGTGACAAGGGTTTGCCCGCAAATATGCTCAAGCAATGTTGCCACGACTTGTTGATGGTAACCAAGTAGTTCATTACCTGCGAGGGCAGGTATGGCTTCGTTTTCTTGTACCACCTTCGGCTACTTATGGTTTTCATGGGCTATGAGCTTAATATGACTTACTACTTTCATAGGAGTCTGTTTAAAATGTCTAAAAGGTACAAATAGAACCAGTCTGATAACAGTGTTTTTCATTTTGGGTTAATTAAAATTCTTATGGTTTGTAAGTTGGGGTTACACCGAGACTGTTGAGAGGATTTTATTAAACGCAATAATTTTGGTGACTCAAGCCCACCACAAGTTGACAAACCTGTGGTGAGCGAGATCAAGTCAGTACCCCCCTTGTGCCTTACAGTGCTCTGTTACCTAAACCCCTACTCAATTCTCCTATTGACCTACCCAATTCTATTACCCAGGATATGGAAAATGCTAAACCTGTGGCTAAAAGGCCTAAAGCCAAACCCAATGCCAATTCTAAGGGGAAGAAGAACACCCAGTTAATCTCTCACATGGCAAGAAACAAACCAAAAGCACCTGTCAACCCTGACCCTATTATGGTGAGTGAAGATTCTGACTCAGAGGTTGAACGTTACCTGGCAAGTGAGTATCGCTATTCTGAAGGTCTGTGTGATAAACCCGCATACGATTTTGTCAAAAACCTACCACCTTTCTTGCAAAACGATCCTAATTATCCAGGCATCAAAATGCCCTGTGAAACGCCAGGTGACTCTTCAAAACCCCCTCCTACTCTAGCTGAACCAGCTACTCCACCATGTGATCAGTGTGGCTCATGGTTGGAAAGGTATTACCTTGATGTGCCAATGCTACAGTCCAGAATTCATGCTCTGGAGGATCACGTTGCAAGGCTCACCAGTCAAAAGGCGAATATGCCATCCACTGATAAGAAACAACAAACAACAGGTTCGATTTTGTTTAAGAATGTGGAGTCAGCTACAACAGTCGTCAATTCAAAATTGGCGTAGCTCGAACAACCTCACTGGTATGACTTTGACCTATTTATATGACATACTCATAAACTCTGTTTATATCGTGGATCTGCTATGTCACATAAGGATGCACTATTGTATATAATTTTGTGTTGATAAATCAATTTTTATTATCGTTTAAGTTTTGATTGGATTTGGTTTTGATTCGAGTGATCGCGAGATAGATTTGATTTGTTTAATTTGGCTTCAATCGAATACTCTGTTGATAATCGAAGTTGTCAATATTTTCTAAACACAGGCTGTTTTTGGTATTTCAATTTTGGACACAGTCAATATCTCATTTCAAATTGGTTATATTCTATGCGATATGGGTGGCAATTATGGTTAACTATTGTGATTGTACATTCTATGTCTTCTAACCAATTCGAATACCATTCTGTTATTGCATGACCAAATTGCGAATAGATACAAATCATAGCTGTTACACCCAACCAAATCGATTCGAACTGTTTTGTTTGACCATGTCATCAGATTGCAACAAATATATCGTTTGAATTCGATTTGAGGAACGAAATTAACTGTATCCAGTCTCACAATTTGTTTCTATAATTAAACTCATCCATATTCGTTTTGATTACTTATCCAGTTTATATTATGAATTATGTTGATTCTATCACGCTCCTGTCTGTTGACTGTGTGGTGATCAATAACGAAATTCGTTGGGTCGATACTCATTGAGTATGATTTTGTTTGAATACAATCGAAACAGTTTACCTATCTTTACACTTGATTGAATGATATCAATCTATTGCTATAACTATAACGAGTAAATGATGGTTACGATCATTATTTTGGTCATATATGTTAACTGTGTGACACTCAGCGAACGAAGTCTATGGCAAAGTTTTGTGGATGCTGTTATGCATGTTTCATTTTGAATATAATGGTAACAGTTTGGTATTTGATTAAAACAATATGAATTTTATGCATAGCTGTAACCAATTGACTATGATAGTGTTCGATTTTGATTACATCATATCTTATACGATACGATTTACTTGTAATTTCATTTGGATGTGAAACAGTGTGGTTATTATTTGACCCGATTTTATGGCAATTAAAAAGCAGAGCATTCTTATCCTGTTTCGATTGCATCCTTTTCGATTTGGTTTGATTTGAATGATACATTTTCTTGAACCATTAGTAATTCGATTTTAATCTTCATTAAAAGAAAATTAAATTGGTTGTTTTAAAATATTTCGTTTGATTTCTATCTGGTCCTGTTTGATATTTTAGACTAGCTACAGAATCAGATGATTCTGTAGCTAAGTCTGTAGGATCAATTTTTTAGTGTTTTGTTACTGAAATATCTTTCTAATTTGATATTTGTGTTCTATTGCAGGTAAATTCAAATTTTCAATTGAGTTGTTGAGCAGTTAGGGGATGTTTCAAAGATTTCACTTGCATTTTATTTGCTTAGTTTAGTTGATTTTGGGATATCTCCTAGGTTATGTAAAACAATTTGATATTATGCACAAGGAAGTTTTACCTTGTGAAGAGACCTATATATACTTATGATTTTTGTAATAATCATCATCCTCATTCATGGGAGAACAAGGATATGGAGTTATAATACAGACTGAAGCAGAATTTGGTGTTTTGTCATAGCTTTAGCTTCTCAATATATCAATATTTTGTTTTATGTTGTGTATATCATTTTGTTTATGGTTTATGACTACTTTAGCTATCTAAATCATGTGCAAATGATATAATTTTGATCACTGTTATCCATAGCTTGTCTCTTCCAAATAGATAAAAGGCATAACAATTGTTAATTCAGTTTGTGAATGAGAGGTTTATCTTCTTCATAAATTGAATTGTTATATATAAGTTTTTGCATAACAGGTTTCCCTTATTGCAGGAATTTATAATCATAAGATTGTTATGATTCTCATGTATGTCTTGTTTGTCCTGTAAAACACTTCAAGGAGCAGCACAACCTATCGTTTATGAGAAGCTTACGGACTAACCGGTGCGAGTTTCCCTCCTCCGACCAGCTTAGAAGTTATCATACACAGGGCAGACTTGGAGTGTTTCTAGGTCAATTAGTTTTTTGTTTATTGTTTTCATTAAGTAGTTTAATTCAGATATAATTTTAATTAGATTTATATTAGATCGTTTAATTTCAGTAGTCTTACTTCTTATTCATAAAATATAAAAAATCAAAAAGAGATTCTTGGCTGTCTTAGGGCAGCAAACACATGAGTTTTGCAGGTTTTAATTAAATCTGTAGGTTGTTTATAGTGTACATTTGTGAATAAGTAATATTGCAGCTGGTAATTAGATAGTTGATTTGAGTTATTATAATAGTAATTAGTAGATTGTAAATAATAGTTAGAATAGTTATATTTAGTTTTAGTTTAATTTAGTAGTTTGTTTTAATTAGATTAGTGTATTAGTTAGTTTTTAGTTAATTTGTTTTATTACTTTCAGCTAGTTTAGTTTCTTTTATTTAGTTTTAGTTAGTTAGTTTTAGTTTCTTTTATTTGTTTTAGTTAGATTAGTTTAGATTAGTTTTTCTCTTTGGTTTTCATAGGAGACCTTAGAGCGGCCAACGGAGCCGTTAAACCCATCAGGGTGGTTCATTCCAAACGGCTTGGGTTATTTAGACAACCCCGGACCGGTTCCACTCTCCCAGTTGACAGACAATCAATTTCTCCTGTCAACACGCAGTTTAATCCTATTTAATCATTTAAATGTGGTAGTTATATAACCTTACAACAATTTCTTTTTTTTATGTGACTAGGTAAATGTTAAAAAATAAAACATGCTAAAGGATGCTGTGATAAATGCAAGAAAGTTATGAAGGATAAATCTGACCCATCGATTTTGGAGGATGATTGAGAATATGCCAGCATCTTCAATGCGTAGCCATCAAATAAGGGTTTAAGGTTAAGTAAGATTTAAAAGATCATTGATTGTGCTCATTGTCAATAGGTGTACATCTCTCGGCGTAAATTAATAAGCATAAGGTCGGAAGTCACTTTAATCAAGTAGTATTGGAAAACTTAAAAGGCTTAGACTAGGACAAGAGGGAAGGAGGCTGCATATAAACTAGGAGCGTAAGCATAGGAATTGGCGAGAATGGCGCAAGGCTAGCGTAACTGTAGGGCAAGGGAACCGATAGTTCTTTTCATAGGGGCGAAGAAACTAAGATTAGATTCTTAAACCTAACCCTAACCTAGCCAGTCCCCTAATGGAGTAACGTCTATTTACAAACAAGTAAAGAAAACTTACGCCTAACCCTATTTCTAGTTTAAGTAACACCAATTTGAAACATCCTGGAACTCACCCTGACAACTTTGGTGGATGCAGGTCAAAGAATACAGGATGGTCAGGACTCGAGGAAGTTGAGGTAGGGGAGCGTCGTCGCAAGCATCGCCAACACCGCCAGCGCCACCACCACCATCGCCCGAGATAGCCCTCATATTGCGCTCGTTGGAAGCCATCAACGAGACTTTAAAGGGGCAACAACTGGCAGGGACTGAAGTGGAACCCCCACCGTCTGGAACAGGTAATCCAAAAGTGTCAAGGGATTCAGGGGGAGGACCTCCACCTGAAGACATCACGCAAGAATTGCAAAAGATCAAACTTTTAGAGTTTGCTAGGGGTTGCGCTAGTGAACGTGCGGAAGCATGGTTGGAAGCCATGACAAGGTGTTTTTCCTTAAGGGACTATGTGTCCAACTCAAAGGTGAAGGTCGCCATTTTTTAGTTAAGAGACAGCGCATTGAATTTGTGGGGAAACTTGGAAAGACAATTGCACCTTACCCGAGACACAGTATCTTGGGAACTTTTCGAGGAGAGGTTTCAAAGGAAATATCTACCAGCATACTATGAGGAACAACAGGTAGGGGCATTTCATGCCTTAGTACAGGGAAACAGAACTGTAGAAGAATATGAGATCAGGTTTATGGAACTGGTCAAATATGTGTCATATATGGATAACGACCAACGACAGGCAGAGTGCTTCGTCTATGGATTGAACCCTAGGATAAGAGCTATGGTGTGGATGTGGAAACTGTCTTCAATGGCGGAGGTGGTGTAAAATGTGCATTACACAGAAGAATACATGAACTTGACCAGGGGTATAAGACCAACATTTCCGCATCGCTCGGGGTTCGTAGGAAAGGCCCTAAGGACATTTCCTAGGGGAGGGGGCTCAAGGCCACTACCATATGGTAATAGAGTCGCATCAAGGATAGTAGCTGCAGGGATTTCAATGGCAGCGAGTGCAGCATCTCGTTCATCACCAACGGTGCAGACAGGACCACGACCATCTCAGGGAACAACGAGTAAGGGCAGGGGTTCCAGGGGAAGGAACTCATTTCAAAGACAGACACATAAAAATGCATAGGTTCAATCTGGTGTTACCTATTGGGGGTGTGGGGGACCCCATTACCAGCGTGACTGCCCGGAGTTACAATCAGGGTTCGTGCATAGAGAAGGAAAGGTGCCAATGGGGAGAGCAGGTAGCAGCCACCATATTTATGCAACAGTTAATAATCTCCAGGCCAAACATCAATCCACGATGGTGGAGTCATCAGGTACACTAAATCATATCAATGTTAATATTTTGTTTGATTCTGGTGCGAAAGATAGTTTCATTTCACCATTTGCACTAGAAAAGAGTGGGTTGGCAGCCTACGAGCACGATGAATTTAAACAAGTCGAGATGGATTCGGGGGAAAAACAAGTTGTAGGAACTAGTGTCAATAATTTTATAGTAGACCTGGGAGTGTGTACTACAAGGTTGAAGGTATACGTCATTGCTCTTGGGGCATATGACCTAATCATTGGAATGGATTGGTTAGCAGCTCATCGAGCTTTGGTAGATTGTTTCGCAAACAAGGTGCTTTGTGTCGATGATGAAGGAAGACCAATAGAGATCCAGGGTGTATAGAGAAAAGTGTCGTTATGCTTTATATCAACTATGAAGGCTAAGCGATGCTTGAGACAAGGGTGTCCACTTTATTTGGTGGAAGCAGTGAATGAAAGGAAGGGGCCCTCATTGGATCAGTACCCGGTATTGTCAGAATTTCAGGACATTTTTCCAAACGAGTTACCAGGGTTAACTCCTGAAAGGGAGCATGATTTTACTATTGAGCTAAAACCTGGTGCAGAACCAATCTCCAAAACTCCATATCGGATGACAGTGCCAGAAATCTATGAATTGCAAATGCAGTTGAAAGAGTTACTGGACTTAGGGATAATAAGGCCCAGTGTCTCACCTTGGGGCGCACCAACAATTTTTGTAAAGAAGAAGGATGGATCCTTACGACTGTGTATAGACTACAGAGACTTGAACCATGCTACAGTGAAAAATAGGTACCCAATGCCGCGAATAGATGACCTCTTCGATCACATGAAAGGAGCAGCGGTATTCTCAAAGATCGATTTGCGATCAGGGTATCATCAGTTAAGGATTAAGAAAGGTGATATCCCAAAAACTACCTTTCGAACCCGGTTTGGACATTACGAGTTTGTTGTAGTACCTTTCGGATTGACCAATGCGCCAACACTATTCATGAGCCTCATGAACAACGTATTCCGGAAGTACTTAGACCATTTTGTACAAGTCTTTTTAGATGACATCCTCATCTATTCCAAAAATGAAAGAGAACACGAGGAACACTTGCGAATAGTGTTGTCCTACCTTAGAGAGAACAAATTGTATGGGAAGCTGTTAAAGTGTTCATTCTTCCAGAAAGGGATCCACTATTTAGGTCATATCATTTCCGGCAAAGGAATCTCTGTGGACTTAGAAAAGGTAAAGGCCATTATGGAATGGCCAGTGCCGAAAAATGCCCATGAGGTGAGGAGCTTCATGGGGCTAGCAGGTTATTACCAGAGATTTGTATAAGGATTCTCCAAAATAGTGAAACCCATCACCACTTTACAATGTAAGGGGGTCAGGTATGAATGGACAAAAGAATGTGATAGTGCATTCATTGAGCTTAAGAGGTTACTAACTAGTGCACCAATTCTACAAGTGTCGGATATGGAAAAAGACTTCATGGTCTACACGGATGCCTCAAAGAAAGGGTTGGGAGCCGTGTTAATGAAGGATGGAGGAGTGATAGTTTATGCATCAGGGAAGTTGAAGAAACATGAGGATCTATACGCGACTCATGATTTAGAGTTGGCAGTTGTAATGCTAGCTCTGAAACTTTGGAGGAACTATCTTGTTGGGCGAAACTTTGAGCTCAAAACAGACCATCAAAGTTTAAAACATCTCTTCACTCAAAGAGATTTGAATGCCAGGCAAAGGCGATGGAGTGAGTTTATGAGTGAGTACGATTTTGGTATATCGTACATCAAGGGAAAGGAAAATGTGGTCACAGATGCATTGAGTAGGAGACCACGTATCTTCTCCTTGGTAACCTTAAAGGTCAATCTGAGGGAACATATGTTGACACAACTCCTAGGAGACAGTTGGTATTTAACGGTTACTTCAAACCTCCAGAGCGGGAGGTAGTTAGACCCAAAGTATGAAGGATATAATCTGGAAACAGACGGATTGTTAAGATATCAAGGAAGGATGTACATCCCTGAGAATGGGGATATTCGAAGCATCATACTGAAGGAAGCCCATAAATCACTTTATTGTGTGCATCCGGGAGTGAAGAAGATGTACGCAGATATCATGAAGCTCTTCTTCTAGGTGGGCATGAAGGGCGATGTAGTCCATTTCGTCACCAAATGCCTGGAGTGTCAACAAGTGAAAGTTGACCACCATCACCCAGCAGGCCTCCTACAACCACATGATGTCCCTATGTCCAAGTGGGAAGTAATTTCTATGGATTTTGTAGTGGGGTTGCCCCTCACATCCCATAGACACAATGCCATTCTTGTGATAATGGATAAGTTAACCAAGAGTGCTCATTTCATTCTAGTTAGAGACACTTACGATGTCACTGATGTGGCACGTGTGTTTGTAAGCGAGGTTATCTGTTTGCACGGGATACCTAAGAAGATCATTTCAGATAGGGACTCCAGATTC
>ML783480.1:803511-856955 GCA_009831015.1 Picea engelmannii | reverse complement strand
TATATATAAATGAACTGTATTGTATTTATGCTATTATGTTGAGTAAAAAGAATAATAGTCTCAATACATGTTTAATCTATTGCTAAAAGAAAGACAACTGATATAGTAGATCACAGGCTACATGATAAAATTATATACATATCGATAATGACCAATAAGTTGTAGGACAAAATGTTACAGTTTGAGTTCCTTAAATACCATAACTCCATAGCTAGTCTAAACATGAATTTAAAGGACTACATAAGATGGAACGCAAATACCTTTTATGGATAGGTCATTCACTTCACCAAGTGCATTGGTTTTTCTTCCAACCTGTAACAAAGCCATACAATAGAATTAGTAACTTACTAATGTACAAACTATTAAAATATGAAACAAATAAAAGGATCAAAGTATACTTTTATTGGATTTTGATGTCATATGAGAGTACCCTCACTACCTTGCAAAGTCATCAACCTAATACCCAGTAAGGGAAGTGGGTGTGTTTTCCATCTGATGGGTTCCCTCGCAAGACAAAGGGAGCCATCATCAATTGATATATATGAGAAATTATTTTAATTGTGATAGTAATAATAAAAAACAAAACTCTAAATTAAGGTTTGTAACTTAATTCCCTGTAAGTTTATAAAATTATAGAGAGAAAATATAATACACACTGTACACAAGAGAAGGGTTTTAATAATTCCATAAATATTACTTCAAAGGAAAATTTCAAAAGAAACCCCATACTAAGAGCCAAAGAATATTGTGGTGAGGTTAGTAAATTAAATAGGAATTAACTTTCACAATACACAAATGGAGTTTTTCGACAAGAGTGATGCTTGCGGAAAGTATGAAATTTAACAATAATTTAGAAGCAAATATGCCACCTTGAGTAATAATAAAAAATTAAGTTATGAAAAGGATATTAAAAGAAATCCCTGCTAATTTAAAACCTCGGCTTTAATGAGGATATGGAAATGCATGAAACTATTGGATTTCGACTTGTAATAGACCAAGAAGAGATATTCAAGTATCATACCTAGTCTAATATGAAGCAAGCAACCATGTTTTAAAACCACCTAGGATTTTTAATTTCACATGGGCGGATTTGGACAATAGCAAGCAACATAGGACGTTGTCGAATGGTCATAGGTGTTCTAACAGTGACAGAGCACATCCTTTTCTCAACAGAGATATTCTATAACTGGTGAATATATACGAGGAGCATCACTGCTAATTTTTCAACGAAAAAGTGTTTCTGGCACCATAAAATACAAAGTTCCTTTATTTATAGAGAGAAAATTAGTCGAAGATTTCGGTCGAACAGAGTAATGCAAGTACAGGACTATTCGGCCACAAATTCACCTAGATTCTGCCCGATAGCTCTCAAAACTGACGGTTAATTTTCCTTACACAGTAATCCTCTAGACAAGGGTCACGGGTGTTATGTCCTCTACACAGACCTGAAACTAAAATAAAAATATTTAGAGAGGGTTTAATGTTTGACTAGGGTTTCTGACCACGGGTAAACGAGGAAGGAACCCAAAGGGTTACGGGATTTGGAGACTGGTAGGCAGTAGAAAAGAAGCATAGAAACCCCTCGAACCGGATGATAAGAATTACTCCTAAGAGAAAGTCTCTAATGCAGAGGAGTACTGGAGAGAAATGTATAAGGGGGAAATTATCATACGATATCAACTCTCAAAACAAAGGAAATCATGGAGTATGTGACAATAAAAATCAAGGAGATATCAATATACAGATGGAGGAAGAATAACTCAGAGGACGCGTGTACACCACAAAGAACACTTTCACACAATAATACATTACGTAGGAAAAACATTTTCATAAAGAACACACTGTATAGAGGACAATTGAATACAAATGATGCATTATACAAAAAATGGTTGGACATAGATAATGCATTGAACAAAGAACACTTTGACAAAAATAATACATTGCATAGGAAAAACGTTGGCATAAAGATTGCATTGTACAGAGGACAGTTGAATACAAATAATTCATTATACATAAAAGAAATGGCCATAGATAACACATTGTACAGAGAACATTTTTAACCTAATAATGTCTTGCACCAGAATCGTTGAGTGTAAATAATATGATACACAGAAGAATGTTGTCTTACCGTGCACAAAGAGTGAAAGCTTGAAAATAGTAGCCACCATACCCATGGAAAACCTACTAAAACGCCCCAACGTTACCATTCTCCAGAAAGTCGAACAATACTATCATCACGAGGAGAAAAACCATAGAGCAACAAAATGCAAGGGGAATAACTATGAGGGGGTAATGGAACGTCGTGCCTCTTGGCAGTGGAAAAGAACGAAAAGTACACCACCCATACCATGCCATGTGAAACCACCTAAAGTGGCAAGCCCATAGTGGGGTTTTTCCTATAATGTTAGGCCTGGAAAGTACTGGTTGCCTATCACAATTAATGGAACCGACCTAGCTTAAATCCCACATATGTGATAGACTAGGTTTAGACCGTCCTAGCATCCTCCACATTTATGTCTTTACAAACCACTTAAAGGCTATGACTACGTGTAACTTTGGATCAATGGTTATGTTAATAGGCTCACGACTACATTGCTATTTTCTTATCATAAGTTTTTAACATGGTATATTGCTATGAAATGTTACAAACCCTAGCACGTAGGATCCTTGACTTAGAAGGTTATGACCCCTAGGTTGAACCCTATGGTTGCTAATGTTTAACTCTTGATATTATGAAGCATATCACTTACATGTTTTATAAACATAGTTGTTACCTATTATAAAACGGGTCTCTTGACTTATGCCTAGGATATGGAAATTGACAGGCCTAGCCATGGATAAAGTATGCTACTAGTTGAAAGAGAAGAGGCAAGGAGAATACCTCAAATATCTAAAGAAAAGAAAAAGTGATTTGGAGGAAAAGAAGAGAGGAAGACTCAAATACCATGAGTCCAAGGGATGGTCATCAACAGAGGGGATGTCAAGATTATGTCAACCTGATATTGGGGAAACAATTGATGGAGATGAGGATGATAAGAAGGGATCAGTCGAAGATCTCAAGAAATTCCAAGGGGGAAGAAGGGAGAATTCATATTTCTAGGAGAGAAAAGGGAATATGATACTATCTGAGAGTCTCAGGAACTCAGAGGAGAGTTCATATCAACAAGGAGTGCTGATAGAAGAAGAGAGAGAGGTAGGAGAGATGTAATGTACCTCAAAATTTACATAATAATAAAAAAAATTAATTGGGGACTTTGAGTTGGTTCTGTGTCTTTAAATCTTTTCAGTCATTCGTCAACCATAATGTACAATAGTCTTATTTCCTTTTACTCCTCTATCCTATTTTAACATAAATATATACGAACATAGGTCCATAGATAGGGATATCCTATTTCATTGCAACTTATTATTATCTACCGTTTCATTTCCAAAACCACTTTATGATATGGAGATGTAACTACTTAGAGGCAATATCATACGAATGTGAGGGTTATAGATGTAAGGCCTTATGATGCTCATTTTGATATATATATCATTATAAGATCTATGTGGAGAGGTTAACATTATTTGGAAACAAAAGTTATATTGGGTATAAAATCGGACATTAAACTTGCACCTTGAATATAAAGCGCGCAGAGGTTAACTTGTGAAGGTTATGGTTATGATTGTGCTAATACAACTACTCATTAGGTAACGACAAGGGATATCCACCTCAGATGGTTAAAGCAAAGGTAGTTGGGTTCAACATATAATAGTGCAGTCAGTAAGCCATCCAATTACTTCACCATTAATACTCTAAGCAACTGATACAGGTTGGAACCCTTGTGCCTTAAAGGCCTATCTGCAACATTTAAAGCACCTAGGATATGTCTATTTGATTCAGAGCTTGAATGGTGTGCCCCAATGAGATGTTGACACTTACCCTATATTCACATGGTCCAAGTACGAAGACCCCATCCCCTTTACTCCATGCGAAAGGTTACTCCTCCACTTTCACTTTCATTCTGGTTTTGGTTTGGTGAAGGAGGAGAACCGTCTAAAACCATTTTTTGTTTGGCTTTAGCATCATGGTCATGAGTTTATGATTCGACTCCTGTGCCAGATGTGTGGAGATTTTTTCAGGAACTTCTCGATGACAGCTCTGTGCAGGGTAAGTTTACCCTTGACTTTTCTTTTATTTAGGCATTCAAATCTTTCTACCTCGTAAGTGGGTCTTTGCATGCTCCTGTTCTTGGTTAGTCCTCGATAGTGTTCTCATCTTACTTCCAGAGTACTGTGGTAAAAAGGAGTTGGGGTTCTCTTAGCAAGGTTTTAAGTCCTCTAACAGTTTTTACTCCCTTTCTCTACACTATTCATCCTGTCGAGACCGAGCAATTCTCCTCTTTTGGAGGAACGTATCAATTATCCTCTTTTGGAGGAACGTATCACGGTGTCTGTTATAAAAGTGCACTCGGAATATTTATTTTGATTTAACATTTGTTATTGGACTTGGTGTCCTTCATCGGTTAGTCTTTCGGCACATTATTGATCTATTGTGTTTGATTAAAGTGTTCGCTAGTGTCATTGCATTGATTAGAAGTGAAGTTTCTAAAGGTCGAAGGCATTTGAATCCTTTCTATTTATGTTTGAAATGTTACAAGGGTTTTATATTTACCATGATCGTTATACGCCTTTCATTTTCCTACATGTTTCTTTGGATTAGACACTGGTATTTATCACTAATGATGGGCCCCTTCATGTCCGAGGGTACCATTGAGGGAGACACGAACTCCTCTTCCCCTTTCGGTCTGGGAGGTGTAGCGGGATCGTCGAAGGCACAAACCCTCCATTACAGTTAAGTATTCACCAGTCCCCTTTCTAGTTACATTCTGTTCTGTAACTTAATCATATTATTCTGTTGGGATATATTATAATGCTTCACATTATTTTGTGCAGGTGCAGTCACTCCAAAGCATGGGGATGCCCTCTTCACTCCTTCAAGAGGTATTCGGGTTCGAACACAGTGTCCTTCCTTCTAAGTCATTTCGAGTTTACATACACCGATGGTCCAGGCTATGTCCCGTTCCTAATGTCTGAGGATTTTTAGTTCCAAGTTCTATATTAGTTGATACAGGGTACACCCTGATTTGTATAAATATTTTGGTACATATAACAACTTGCCAAGCTTGGACCTGGTTGGATTTTCATAACTAGACAGTCGTTCCATTTAAGTAATGTGCTCATTATACATTGTGTGTTATTTTGTTGGGGATACGGGATTCTAATCTGTCGCTTTCTGTATTTAAACACTCTCCTCTGTATATTTAGAAAACGGTTTTGATACTACAGATTCGAATTCTTTCCTGAGTTATTCTAGTTATCTTTTCTAGAATTGAATCTTACTGTTGATTGTACAGTCCCTTCCCAAAATGATTCGGCCATGCATAGCACTACGCCTAAGGGTTTTGTTCTTTCCATAGAAATTGTGCGATGATTCCCAGATTTCGTTTATACTTATATTTTGATGTAAAATTAGTTTTGGGTTTATGCATCGTATGCTATTTACCTTCTGTTTCTATTACCATTATTGAATAAGCCTTGATTGGTCTGCTCACCAGAAAATAGATAGAATTGTTATTAGTTTTGGGTTTACGCATTGAATACTATTTACCTTATGTTTCTATCACCATTATTGAATAAGCCTTTATCGGTCTGCTCACCAGAAAATAGATAGCATTGGTATTATGACAAAAATTTGTGGTTATGCTGTAGGTATGTCTTTTATTAACAGAGTCATTTCTAATTTACTGTCATAACTATCTTGAATTGTATATATATACTCAAGTCTTCCTATAATGGGGTTCGTGGAGTTTTTTCAGAATTATTTTCCTACTTATATAATTATCTATCCACTTAGTTCTTCCAGATTCTGTTGTAGTCCGTTTACTCTAGCATCATTGCTCCATTGACACAGAATTCCCATTACAATATATATCTATATATCGGTTCATAAAAATAACTATACAGGTTTACATGCATATCGAATAATACTTCAATGATTTAGGGTATATTTGTTTTGAATTAGAATTATACACTCATTAGAGGAGGCTCATTGTGTACTATAATCATCTATAGGAAATATAACTCGCCATAGACATTGGCACACACAACTTCATTCATGTTATGCAACCATTTTTATTCCTTTTTCTCAACAGAAAATTAATTAAGAAGATAGGGTTGTGTTGTGGTCCATTCCATTAAGAGATTAGTAACTTAACAGGTCTCGTCTTACTGGTTAATACATTCAATGGCCTTCATAATTACTCAGCATCACATCTAAATAGATAAGTCCAATTCTTGCTAACGACTAGGAAGTAAAATGATAGATCTTTCCACCACAACATTCAACAAGAAATTCATACATAGAAGTAAATAGATTGCAGCACATGACATTTGACTAGGATAAGATAGAGTTACATATCTGAATCAAATTTGCAGGAAGCCAAAGGGAACAACCACAGTCCTCCCAACCGTAGAATAGGGCAACCAATCTACTTGCCCGATTCACCCCCTAGCCTGACCATCAGTCCATGAGGGTGAATTGAAATCTCCTCTCCAGAAATGTCCTTCGATTCCAACAGTATCCCTCTTGCCTCACACTCACACAGTAATTCTCATAACAGCAAGAAACAAAATTTCATAGTCTTCTTTCCCCAACATACTTAGCAGCGTCCTGCCTCCTCACATATGTTCTTTATTAATTTGCCTAGGACTTTTTCCCTCCCTTAGGGAATTTTCGAAGCTTTCTAAATCCTTGATTTTTAGGGGCTTCCAATGGCCAAATCACTGATTTGCCACTTGTAACAATCAGCCCAGAGTTAATTCCAATGTGTTCCCCACTCATGGAGTCATGGTCAGCTAAATTTAACATGGTTGTTCCATTTTTCCTCCTACAATCAATATGAAATATTTTGTTTTCATATAAGTGTCATAGTCAAATAGTTAATTGGGTCAAATAAGATCTCTTCCCAACAGTCATAATAATTAATTACAATCATTAAATTCGAAATTTGGAATTGCCATAAATGGCAAAATTTCTCCAAATTCGAAATTACTAAAAATGGAATGAATTTTCAGTAGATTTAAATTTTTTAAAATATTTTATTTTTTTGGGGGTGTCACAAGAGAAGCCTCATGACCATGCATATTCATGTGGGGTTGCAAGCCACATGAATGAAGATGCTGAGAATTTTAATACTTCAACTCTCAAGGAGAATGAGGGAGGAGAAGATCATCATTATTGCAGTATGATGATAGGAGGGATCAACATATCCCTTGGAGTGATATTTACAGAGGCTCGTGTTTTTGACGAAATGGTGCAGGGGAAACCAGAAGAAGAATTGGCCCATGGATATGGACAAAAAAGATAAAATGAAGAGGACCATTCAGATGCAATTCTCACTCAGTGGGATAAAGAGTTGAAGTTGTTGGAGGATTGGTTAAACAATCCATAGATAAAGGAATACTTCTAGAGGGATGTGGTCATGAAGAATGAATAAGAAAGTATTCAGGAAATTAAAATTCATGAAGCTATAAAGAATAAGGAGTAGCATCCTGCAACAATTCATATTCCCATAGGGAAGAAGATAACTATAGGAGAAGGACCAACCAAAGGATAGGCCACACAAGGGAATTGAAGAGGTGGAAAGGCTAATGGTGAAGGTGTCTCAACAGAGACAAACATCAACAAGAAAGGGGAAAGTCATCAACCGATGGGGGTTGACAAAATAAGAGTGTAGTGAAAAGAACAATGGATACCTACAACATAAGATTTGGAAACTAGGAGGAGATCCTATAGCAGAAGCAGGACAATGAAAATAATAGCGAGGAAGAGAAGATGGACAACTTTGAGTCAAAGTTTGGGACCCTGGAGGATCTCAATAGCAGTAGCGGGGGAGCCATGAGCAGGAGATCATGATTTTGTCACCAGAGGAGTCTAATGTATGAGCATCACTCCCACTTAGCGACCAAGTCAACATCCAACATAGCGTAGGAGGATCGAGAGAATATATCGAGAATCCCCTCTTTTGTATGAGGATCAATGTATTCAGGAGGATTATTATTACTCTCTCTAAATATATTAGGATATTTCAGAGAGAGGAGGAGAAGAGAAGAGATAATACTCTATTGCATTCGAACACTGTAAATATTGTAAAATATTGTAAACATTCATAATTAATAGAAATTTGAGTTTATTTCCAAGTACCTTTGTGTGTATGTGTGGATGTATATGAATATATGTGCATGTTTTTGAATGTTGTGAGTAAATGTATGTTTATCTTTGTAGAATATTTAAATTCCTTGTCTATGTGAATTTATGAGTATTATGGGATCCAAAGGCTATGCAAGGACTACACACCAAATTTATTTGAAAACTATGAAAATCCAGTGCAAGGAGTGTGAAAGAACTCAAGTTTAAGTTCAGGAGGAGCATGCTAGGTGGGCATACCATAACCAAAAAAAATATCAGGAGGGATAGGAATTTGGTGGAAGGAGTACAAGAAGCCAACACTTCATTAAAGTGTTGATAAATCTCAGGAGGAAGAGAAAAAAGTGCCAGGAGGGCATTGAAGGAACAAAGGGTCGAACCCATTTGAAGTTCAAAGAAAATACGAGCTGCGAGGAGATAGCGCAAGTGCACACCATAGAACTTCCAAGCTCAGGAGAGATATTGATCTGTGATAGTAAGAAGAGTCCAAGGAGTTTTACCTACAAGAAGAAATCAAAGGCCAAGCCTTTGATACACTGAGAAAATTCCTTTGAGGAAGTGGAGCCACAATGGAGGAGAAAGATACATCAATCGTCGGATCTGTCGCCATATTTTATGTGGGACATTGGATCAAGACTTGATTAGAGGAGATCATGGAGAAAAGGAATAAAATTTCCCACCCATTGATCTAGGATGAGAAGAACGACAGTCATAGATCCACAAGGCCTTTAGATTTCAGGATTTGACACTTCATCTATCTAGGAGAATTGGTTATTTTTTTGGATTCATGGAGCCCCAAAGATCCAAAGTCTCAGAGTAAATATTAGTCGTAGATCAAGTGGAGAGAATGTGGGTTGTAGATATGATGATTCATGATTCAAAATTTCACTATTCTAGGAGTTTGGTCTTCATATTGTTTGGATAAGGAAGCACCAAAGCTCTGAAGTCTATAGTAAATCCCCACCGTTGATTAGGGAGGAGCGCGCACCAATGATCTTCGAACCCTCAGTGGTTCAGAGATTCAGTGATCCTAGAGTTTTTCCATTGTGTTTCTTGATGGAGAGAAATCTGAAGCCCAGGGTCCCATATTTAATATCCATTGTAGACCGTGGAGAGGCGAGGATCCCTGCTAGTCGTTAGATCTAACCTTTTAAGGATGGGACACTAGAAGTATGGGATAAAACCCACAATTGTTGGTCACATTAATTTATGATCGATTTTGGGAGGTAACCAATATGGGAGATTGGCGTTTGTTTTTCTGTGAGTGTTCTCAGAGTGCTGAAGCGTCGGATCACCTTCCAGCTAAGCCCTAGGTTTTAGCCCCATCTCACGTGGACAATTTTGTCTGCACAAAGGATTTCTGCTTGAACAGAGTGTTGTGAATTTTGGTAAATCCTCTAGAGCATCAGAGTCCTAGAGCTATGAATAACGTATTTTTGGCCAACACGTGGATCTAGCCCAAGCTCATATTCAATTATGTCAGGTTAAAGGGGCTAACACATATGGTTTAATATAGAGAGGAGAAAGGGAGCTTAGAATAAGCACCAAGTGGGTTTTGTGTTGGGCCTAGAAATTAGAAATGAAAGGACCTGTGTGAATCAGATAAGGATCCAACAAGGATCTGAGAGCCAATTCAGCTCGTGTGAAAGATCCAAAGACTAGGAGGTCACACGTTTTCATCACGGATTGTGAGATGAATATAAATGGTCAGGATATAAAGATAAATTTGAATTTTTTACCTTCAGGATTGTTGGGATTTAAAAATGTCCTAAAAACAACCTCTATGCATCAACTGAAGGTAGGCACTAGCACACACATTTTACTTGTTCCCTACGTAGGTTCTTACCTTCTATTTTCAAAACCCAGCCTCCAAAGATGCAACACCTGTAAAGGAACAACAATCGTAAAAGGAATGATAGTTGTTGTATTCAAATGAACAACACTTCTTGTAAAGGGAAAAACAATCGTAACAAAGGAATGACAGTCGTTACATTGGGCCTAACTAATGTTGAATTAATTGCATTGTAGTACTTGCCCAACTATCTAATTTGTCAATCTGAGGTTCATAAACTTACGAAGCACACACAAAGTATATGCAATATTGAAGTGAGACTAATATAATCTAATTTTTAAGCTACAACTTCAATTGAATCATTAATCTAATGCAGGAAATTGAAACACATGACTTGGAATTGAAAATAATCTAGGAATGGGAAATTGCGCAAATGAAATTAATCTAGGAATGGGAAATTGCGTAAATGAAATTAATCTAGAAACGGAGAACTACATGAAGAAAAAACAAATACAACATGTGAAGAGTTGAATGACACAAAAACATATGTGATCTCATGCCAATGAAGCAATATTACATTACAATAATCAAATCAATATTCATAACAAAATAATGAAAGCATGAAAACCAAAACCATGAATCAAAGCTAAGAATCCCTTTCTTTCAAATCATGATGACTACTCTCTTCATCATCCTAATTACTACTCAATGATTATTACTCTAAGTTGAATCCTCATGAAGAGACAGAACTCTCTTTTATACATGAGAGCCTTGAAGATAAGATAACCATCTTATAATTACAGATCCACTATTCTCTCAACCATTTTCCCATTATTACAAAATATAATCCCTTCAAATCCTCACACATATCTCTCATACATATTGGATAAGATATTTTCAACCAAATATCCATGATATTCTCCTTGGAATGGGCTTGAATTATCTCCTCAAATCTTGAAACGGTGGAGGAAGTATTCAAGAAGTCCTTTTGAGTTAATCCTTCCCATATTCCTACACATTACAAAGCTCACACATTTTTGAGATATATATGAAAATATGTTGATTTTCTAACATTTAATCACAGATTCCCTTTTAATACTAAAATGAATAAAGTGGAGAGTAATAAGGTGAAACCCAAGTATATTTATGAAAATGATATCATGAAAGGTTAATGGGGTGATGAAATGTGGAGAATGATGAAGGGAAAGGTGGATGGAAATAGGACATTTCTGAGCCCCAACAAGGATCATATGACACACTTAGTGGAATGGACTGGTTAGTGTTGAGACCTAAGTATGTACCCCTCCCCCTCCTCTCTCATTTCCCTATAACTTCATTACAAATCCTTTAATTTAATGTTGGTTAAAGTTGGTCCCTCATTACTGAATAACTCATTTTTATCATTACCTCTCCTAAT
Organism: Picea engelmannii; assembly: GCA_009831015.1. NCBI lineage: Eukaryota > Viridiplantae > Streptophyta > Pinopsida > Pinales > Pinaceae > Picea > Picea engelmannii. Next base: position 845,498 of record ML783480.1, on the reverse strand, counting down.
TGATTTGTTTTTGCACCATCTTGTGGTTTTATTGAGGGATAATTACATGTTATTGATTTGGTTATAAATACTTGTCATCAAATTAGTCATATTTTGATCTCGTGGGAGGTATAACAGAGTTTTATATGCATAATACAGTTGATTGCAAGAATGCGGCTATTCTTGCAAATGAGAATTGGCACACTAATTTGAAATCAGTTTATAATTTAATATGTTATTTTGAATATTTCAACCATTTTAATGGTGCCTTCATATGTGCACGATCATAGAACAATGCTTTCAGGCCAGATTACACTCAGTTTCATCATTACATAGTACCAATTATGGTCATGAGAACTATACTAGTTCATCATGGCCATTACAACTCGAAAGAAGGGTTAACAACACATGGGAATTGGTTTCGATATGAATTAATATGAATTCATTGCATTATATCCATCAAAACTACTTTTCCCAGCATGGTTCCTCCTCGAGAATGGTGGAAATTGAACAGAACCGAGCCAGAGGGCCTGGAATTGTTCGAAGCCATACCCAAAATTAAAGGCATTTTCGTAAAGGCTAAGTGGTATGATTTTTTGTGCACATTTAAAGGGCACCAAATAGGCTTGGCCATTCTCTTCATGTATAAATTCGATGACTTCCATCCCTTGCTCATAGATGCCTGGATTCATGTCACATAACATTTCATTGGAGAATCTTGCGCTCTCCCTCTTTGTGGGGAACGATGGTTCAATAAAGGAAAAATGCCTCCCAATCTCTGCAACAAGTTCCTAGTTCTCAAGCACCAAGACCCCAAATGGATCCATGGAATCGATGTGGCATGGATAAAGGATGAATGGAAAGGGGCCCTAACAACAGTATAGAGATATATCATAGGTGAGGGTCAATTCAACATTATTCAGTTCTATCATCGTCATTTTCTTATGCACCTAAGTGGAGAGAGAGAGAGCTTAATTTACCATTCTACCTATTTAATCGTCTAGAAAAAATGACCAAGAGGGTTCAAGGTCACCATGAATCCTCCCAAAAAAAATTGTACCATCAGTTCTTGATTAAATTGTTGGTAAATTTCTCTTTGCAGGAACTGGAAATGCCTTGGGACTATTTTTTGAAGTCTATGGGATTGAAAGAATAGGAGTAGGTCCCTGATTCACAAAATGAAGGTGATGAAAGTGAGGAGATTAGGGATTCTTCAGATCTTGGGAGCTTGATGAAGCCTGTCCAAATAAAAATCAGTAAAGGGAAAGGCCCTAAAATGAGAAATACGCCCCCTAAAACAAAAAATCTAGAAAACCCCATAGAGGATTCCCCCTGCATGAAATTGAGGTCATCTACAATAAAGGGGAAAAAAAAAAGAGTGAAAAATATTTCAGTGTGCACCCACTTGCACTAGATATTCCACAAAGGTCTCTATCATCCAACCACTTAGAGGAAGACCAGGAAAACCCCATCGAGTAGCAAGATAATAAGCATGTGACTCGAATGAGAGGGAAAATTGGACCTGGTTCATGCAGCAAGGAACTAATTAAAGAGAAGGTTGTTCCTATAGAAGATCCACCTAAAAAATCACCTCCATCCATAGAGGACAGGAAGAGGAAGGGTGAGAAAAAAAATGAATTTCGAAGAAAGCCTAATAGAAAGACTCGAGTTACGAATCAATTGAGGTTGAACTCCAAAGCTCTATTCAAACTATCACTAAAGGAACCCCAGTCGATTCTGATCGAGGATGATAACAGTCCTGAATTCGCTAGCATGGAGGAAATGGAAGCTAATGTGTTAAATGGTATGACAACGAAAAGAGAAAAATCAAATTCTAGTGAGAATGAGGCTACATAAACACCATTTGTGACAGTGAGAAAGGAGTATCTTGTAGACTCAAGTCAACGGGGAATAAAAGATTATGGTCTTGATCCCGAGAAAGACTCTATTGGCACCTTTCCACATGTAGGGGAACCTTTCTACAATTTGCAAGACCTCAAACTAGAAGTTAAAGCTAACACTGTGGGAGTTGAGCGGTACACTAAAGGAACTAAAGGGAAAGTGCTTGAAGTTATACATAGTTATAGTATGAGAACTAGAAGCAAAGCACTAGATGACCACAACAATTTTAGCACAGAGAAAGAAATGAAGGAGAAACAAATTGAGGTCAAAACAGAGAAGGTTGATGACAACCAAAAAGTACATAAACTTAAGCTGCAAGTCCAGACCTTGCAACACCATAACCAAGAATTGGATAAACTGTACTCCAGACTGCAAAATAAATATCAAAGACTCTAGAAGAAGCACCATAAGACTTGTTGGTTTCTAAAGGAGATAAATTGAATGAGTAATTGAAGAAGCTTCCAACACACCCAGTTATCTCCCAATGGCCTCCAACAATGTGCATGGGTAACTTTTCTCATACAAAAATAAGTCATGTCACTCCTTGTCTAATTGTGTCAGATTTCATTTCACTCCAGCCAATGCATCGGTCTAGTTTTATTTCTAGTATCAATTTTTAGTTGCTTAATTGCAAAAATCTTTTAGATTAAGGAATAATAAGTGGTCATTTATGTGTGATATGAACCACTCCTTTTTTATTAATTCAAGATCAAAGTATACATTACTATACTCCAAAAATATTTAGTTAAGTTAATAAGTTGTTCTTCAACTAATAATGTAGAGTTAAGCGTCTATTCAAAATGGATGATAGCCTCTAAAATTTTGATAAATGTGCAGTATTTGTATGTTTTGAAGGTTCTGTTTTTGGGAAAAGAATATCAATACATAAAACTGGTTGAACCTATTCTATGCATGGATTAAATCTCTCAACCTGGTGAATATACTATTGATGACAGTGTGTTTGTGTCCAAATCTACATGTTTTTTTAATCTTATCATGAATGCACTATTTGATTTGTGCAATGTACATTTCATTTCCTTAAGCTACTGTGTAACTTGTATTCACTGATATGCAACCTGTAAAATAACTAATGCTTTGGTGAATATTTGTTTCTATTGCAACCCGTGGGAGTAATTTTGTTTTTTATACATGGTTAATGCCATGGAATAATATTTTAAGTATTAAACTTCTAACAGCAGATTATTCATTGAGTGGTTTGTTGTTTCCTCATGTTCTTTCCTCTATCATCTAACTTGTCTGTCATTTGTGTGCCACCAGCCAAAGAGGACCCTCCATATCATTTTTCCAACCCAAACATGTTCTTGTTTTGGTAAACCAACCCTCCAATTGACCAACAAAATCAAATAACCAAAAAAGCAACAATTCCAAAACTTGAGGTGGCCTAGATCTTCCCTATAACAGTCAAGTGTAGACTTTAGGACCAACAGTTAGAAAAGCACAAAGTTGTACCGAAATGTTATGAAAAAAAAAATGTATACAAAGATAAAAAAGGAATATCAAGAACAATGTAAGAAATTAGTAAACCATTTTCTATTAGACAAATATAGTCAATGCAATTTAAAAAGTGTATTAGTAAAGGTTGCAAAATATATGTTATTCAAGTGAGAAATATACTAGAGAAAGAAAAAGAACCAAATTGATGAGATTTATGTGGTGAGGAGTATTTTTAGGCAAAATCAGAAAAACAATAGTATTATAAATAGAGTGTCAACGTTTCAGATCCATATCAGGGTCCATCATTAGGACAAGAAGTATGGGATTAATCTTGAGAAGAGAGGGTTATAAATATCTAAGTTAGGCGGGGAAATTTAGTGTCAGCTAGAGTTTTAGATGAAAATTTTAGAGTTAGTTTAGTGAAATCTAGGGTTTTGTTTTTATTTAAAGATTTCTTTAAAAAAATTATTATTTAAAAATTTTGTTTAATATTCTTTATTAAGATATTTTAGATTTTATTTCAATTTGTTTTTTTTTAAATTATTTTGTAATCATCAAGGTTTTGTTTTTAGAAGTTCTTTTGTTATTAGTTAGAAAGAAAAGGTTATTATGATGTTGTTAGGTTTAATAGGTAAAGGTAGTTTAGTTTAGTCAAATTTAGGGTTTCTTTTTTTTAAGATTTCTTTTTAAAAAAAAATATTTAAAAATTTTGTTTAAAATTCTTTATTAAGATATTTTAGATTTTATTTCAAATCTTTTGTTTTAAATTATTTTGTAATCATCAAGGTTTTGTTTTTAGAAGTTATTTTGTTATTAGTTAGAAATAAAACGTTATTATGATGGTGTTAGGTTATTTTGTTAATAGGTAAACAGAAAGATTTAATAGGTAAAGGTGGAACTGTCCTAAAATAACCTTTTCCATGATGTAAAGGTTATTATGAGTTTAGGGAAAGGCCCTAAAATCATCAAGGTTTGTACTTTGTATTCTATACTTGATGTTGAGGTGGAACTGCTTCAAATATGTGGACCACTTCTGATGGTGGTAATTCTGCAATTTTCCTTGTGTCTGCATGAACTACAACAACTTATGATCAATGTGTATGACTTTCTCCTTCCCAATAATGTAATTCCTGCACTGGCGATAGGATTGCACAATGGAGTACATTTATTTGTTGTAAGTAGGGTCTTGTAGATGACATATAATAGTGTCTCACTATGATAGGCCATAGGGTGGCCGTGTTCAGTGAGGACTGTGCCCACTACATAGTCTTAAGAATCTGTCTCAATCTGAAAGGGATGTTGCGGGTTAGGTAATGAAAGCGCTGGGGTTGAGCACAAGATTACTTCGAATCATCAAACGATTTTTGTTGGGATAGGCTTCACACAAATTTTTTGTTACCACCACCCCTGGTTATTTCGCTGAGGGCCCATGAAATATGAGAGAATCCAAACACGAAACGATAATAGAAATTGACAAGGCCTAAGAAGCTTCGAAGTTCAGTGAGCGTGGTTGGGGCTAGCTAGTCACGAATGACTTTTCTATTGGTTATATCAACATGTACACCATGTGAATAAATAGTGTATCTTATGTACTAGATGCTTTCCATGCCAAAGGAGCATTTTTCCAAGTTGACATATAGCTTGTGTTGTCACCGAATGTGCAGAGCCTGTTGAATATGTTGCAAGTGTTCTACCCAAGTATTGTTGTAGATGAGGATGTCATCGAGATACACCACCAAAAAATAATTAGTGAAAGGCCACAAGATATCATCCATCATTCTCATGAAAGTTGTTGGGGAATTTTTCAAACCAAAGGTCACGACCATTCATTCAAAAATACCTTCTTTTGACTTGAAGGAAGTTTTCCATACATCTGTCTGCTCTATTAGGACATGATGGTAGCCAAACTTTAGATCAATATTACTAAATTTTTTCACCCATTTGACATGATTAAGGAGATCATCCATTTAGGGAATTAGGTGTCGGTTCCTACCTATGATTTTATTTATGGCCCAATAATAAATGCAGAGTCGCCAGGTCCCATCTTTATTCTGCACCAACATGATTGGGCTTCCATAAGGTGATGAGATGGGTCGGATGTGCCCCTTCTGGAGAAGTTCTTGGATCTGACAATTTATCTCCTCATTTTCTAGAAAAGAGTAGTGATAGACTGGCCCATTGGGTGGTGGTCCACCTAGGGTCATATCGATGGGATGCTTGACTTGGCAATGAAAAAGTACCCCAACAGGTGATGAGAAGATGTCTTTTTATTCTTCCACAACCTTATCCACTTTCTTCTACTACGTGGAGAGGTCATCTAAAAAGGTCATGGATGTGGCTACAACATTTTCCTCACTCTGAGAGTGAATCAGAAAGAAGACAAACTTACCGGTTTGAGAAATGAACTTCCTCCATTTCTTGGTATAGATAAAGGAAATAACACTAGTTGGGATTACCTCGGGTATCATGTATAGTTTCCTATTCAAAGTAATAATAACATTGTGAGGGAGAGACTCATATACAACATGACGTTTCCATAAATAAGGTTTACCCAAAAGAACATCACAAAGTTAAAGGGGAGAAACATCACACAATACCTCATCTTTTAATTTATTGATGCCGTATGACAGAAAACACTGTTGGATGACGTGAAGATTCCTTCCTTGATGGAGCCATCTAATGGTCTAGGGTTGTGGGTCCAATGTTGCTGGAAGGGATAATCACTTGATGACCTCTACTAATATGAGGTTATTTTGGATACCACTATCAATGATGAAGTGCATTGGATTTCCTTTCTCCCACATCAATGAATTAAAGAGGTGCTCGCCTTCCTTTGGCTCATTAGTTTCACCAGGTTGTATCTTGGTGGTAGCAACGATGGCACTGAATTTCATGTCAATGATATGTCTCCCCTTTTCTGGTTCTGAATCAGAGTGGGAACCCACATCCAATTCAAAGGATTTCACCTCAACCACCAATGACTGCTTTGAGCGGATATCAACAGTGTTGTGCCAGGGGCTTTGATGGAATTCGCACCACTTCCTGGTATATTTATTCATCTTCCCATTGTCCTTATTTTCTTATGGCTTGGAATGGTTATATTGAGGTTTCCCATATTTTCTCTATCCTTTGTTTGATGGGTTTGGGATTCCCTTTCTCTGCTTCTGCTGTGAGGTGTTCCCAGACACAAATTGTCGCATCTTTTGTTTAAGCTTCTCCTCAATTTTGAAGGAATATTGATAGGCCGCACCAAAGGATGAGATGTCCAAAAAATCCATTTATATATGGATGTATCTATGCATACCATCACAGTACTTGAGAAAAAGATGTCACTCAAAATATTTGATAGCCATCTTGGTGCGCAAGGTATGGAAGACATTGGTGAACTATGGAACTGTTTGGTCTCTTTCTTCTGGTAGTCTGGTCCATCTTGTATACAAGTCATCATAACTTCCAATAGGGTAGTATTGTTTCCTTAATAGAATCCCTGAAGGAACCCCAAGTGGGTGCAAATGAAAATAATGTGAATCCCTATATTTCCTTTTTCTCACAGAAATTTTCCCACCAATCATTAACATGGGGGATGACCTTGAGAAGTGCAAATGTAATATTTTCTTTATCGAAAAAGTTGTGGACAGAAAAATACCCTTATAGAATCTTTAACCATTTATCTACAACATCTGCATATATTTGACCTTCAAGTATAGGAACATAAAAATTTATTTGTACCTTTAAGGGGGAGACGCTTCTGCTTGAGTTGGATGCATCGCTTATCAGCAGTCATCGAAGGATTTGTGCAAAGTTTTACATCATCTCATTCCTTTGTCGCTCATGGGATTCCTTAAGAAACATTTTGAAAGGATCTCCTATCCCGTATTCTTTATTTTTTCCCACCATGGATAGTTTCATGGGCGTGCAAGAGTATTTTTCCTCAAGAGAAATGAACTCGAGACCCAACTCTCTATACCCTGACCACATCGGGGATATGCACTAAAAATGACAAGGAGGAGACTGCTCTAATACCACTCATCCATATTTATGAGTGGAATGAAATGAAAACACATATTTACAATATTAACACAGAGGCACAGTGAACAATCGAATAGATATAGTAAAAATTGACTTCTATTAAATAAGAAATATGCTAAAAACTATAAAATGTAGATTGAAAACAAGATCGCTAGAATGGTGCCAGCTTGTCTTTGAGAAGATATGTGACAAATATGTTCATTCACAAGAAGATGAGTATAGTGAGGCTCTGAAGTCATTTTTAAAATAAACATGAATACAAAAACCCTATACTTAAAAAAACCTAACCCTAGGAGATTAAGTGCCAAAAGTTATGTGGGCTCTCTTGGGGAAAGTTTGTACATCAACTTCCCGAGGTCGTAACTTTTGCATACGATATTTGTTTAGGGCACACGATAACTCATTGGAAAGGTATTGATGAGGACCTTCATTTAGGGAGGTAAATAAAATCCTTTTTCTATAATTAAGGTTCCTAATCATGAAAAAATGTCGTTTAGGCCCTCAAAATGGCCCTAGAAGTTTGGGACCCGAAAAACTGCTAAAAATGGTAAGTTGCTAAAAATTCTTTGAGCCAGTTAGAATAGGTGGGTGGCCACCGATATCCTCCTTTATCAGTCCCTGAATCAATATAATTAAAAATTCAATTACAGGAATCGTTAGATAAAGAATACATCAGACCAAGTGTCTTGCCATGCGGAGCACCAATATTATTTGTCAAAAAGAAAGATGGAACAATAAGATTATGTATTGACTATCATCCATTAAATAATATGACGATTAAAAACAAGTACCCTCTACCAAGGATTAATGATTTATTTGATCAGGTTGGAGGATCGAAAATATTCTCTAAACTGGACTTAATATTTGGTTATCATCAAATTAGAATAAAATATGAAGGCATAAATAAAACAACATTTAGAACAAGTCACAAAGATTACAAATTTTCAGTGATTCCATTTGGACCTACTAATGAACCAACAACTTTTATGTATCTGATGGACAATATATTCAACCAGTACTTGGATAAATTCGTATTGATTTTTATCGATGATATATTGATCTATTAAAAATATGAAGAAGAACATGAACAACATTTGAAAATAGTATTAAATACATTGAGAGAGCATAAATTATATGCTAAGTTTGATAAAATGTGATTTCTATCAATGAAAGCTACAATATCTGGGACATGTGATATCGAAATATGGACCTCAGGGATGATTTTAAGGGCTAAATTTCGCTCATGGGCTAATTTTCTATTGTTTTTCCAAAAAAGAGATTCGCTATTTTAAAAATGATTCGCCAAAATTCTATAGGATTAAATTATTTTACCTTCAAAGTTGCCAAAATTTTATAATAACTATATAAAATCTTTAGAAATTTGAATATTTTTACAAAAATCTCGGTAAAAATTTATAGTTGGCATATGAAGGATTACTAAGATTCACCAAAGTTTCTACATTTTAAAATAAATTTCGATCCTTAAAATCATCCCTAAATATGGTATTGTAATAGACTCTAAAAAGATTAAAGCAATTATGGAATGGTCTATGCCTAAAGACGTAGCAAACATATGGTCATTCATGGAGATCATTGTTTATTACCAGAGGTTTATCAAAGGATTTTCAAAGATCGTCTATCTTATTACATCATTGTAGAAAAGGGGACAAAATTTGTCTGGTGTAAAAAATGTGAGGAAAATTTTGATAAATTAAAAGGTTTACTAACTACAACACCATATCTTAAAGTGGTTGATCCTTATAAAGATTTTACATTTTGTGTAGATGAATGTAAAGAAGGATTAGGTGGAGTGTTATCAAAGGACGAACATGTAATTTGTTACAAATATCGTAAACTAAAAGAACATGAGAGAAACTACATAACTCATGATATGGAATTAACAATCGTAATTCATGCATTAAAAATGTGGCATCATTATTTAATGGGAAGGAAATTTCTAATATTAATGTATAACAGTGGTGTGAAACACCTGTTTAGTCAACAGGATGTCAACACACAACATGCAAGTTGGTTATCCTTTCTAAACGAGTTTGATTTCGAAGTACGACACATCAAAGGAAAGGAAAATCAAGTCGTATATGCACTAAGTCGAAGAACTAATGAATTATATAAAGTTATTGTCAGCAAAAAAGAAAGTGATATTGAGGAAAAAATTAAATCTCCAAGAAGAAATGATGTAGAATACTTCAAAACAACAAATCAGTAGCAGAAAAATGAGGGGAATTTGAAAAGTACAGATTTCAACATTGAGAAGAATGGACTATTAAGGTTCAAGAACAAGTTATATATACCAGATTATGTTGTTTTGAAGTTTATAATATTGAATGAGTTGCATAAAAATCCTATTATGGTCATCGAGGATACCAAAAAATGATAACAATCATAAGAAAATAGTTTTATCGGCATGTTATGAAATACGAAACAACTAAATACTTATCTAAATGCTTATATTTTCAACAGGTAAAATATGAACATCAACATCCAGCAGGTATTTTACAACCTCTACCTATACCAGAATGTAAATGGAAAATTATGTCAATGGACTTCATTACAGGTTTTCCTCAGACTCAAAGACAAAATGATTCAATCATGGTAGTAATTGATAAATTGAGTAAGTAAGCACACTTCATACCTTTCAAAACTACTTACAAAACAATTAATATCACTGAAATTTTTATGAAAGAAATATTTAGATTGCATGGAGTTCCTAAAATGTTGATTTCAGATACAAAAGATAATTTTTCCTTTAATTTTTGGAAAGAATTGTTTGCAGGTTTGGGTACTAAATTGAATTTCAGTAGAAGTTACCATATGCAAATGGATGGGAAAACAAAATGTACAAATCACATTATCGAATATATTCTACGAATGTACATAAGAACAAAAAAAATAAAATGGGAAGAATATGTACACTTAATCGAATTTGCATAGAATAACGGATATCAAACATCATAAAAAATGAATCCCTTCAAAGTTTTATATGGAAGAAAATGTACAACCCCGATCAGTTGGGATAATTTGGTTGAAAAAATCATGGTTGGACCAGACATGCTCCAAGAAATCAAACAAATGGTCAAAAGGGTACAACTTAATTTAAAGGTTGTGCAAGATCAAAAGAAAAGTTATGTATATTTGAAAAGATGACATCAATAATTTAATGTTGGAGAACATGTATACCTTAAATTCAAAGCAATAAGGAGATCATTAAAACTATGGAATTTTCCCAAGTTGGTGCCAAGTGTTTTTGGTCCATTTGATGTCTTAACTCGAATCGGACTAGTGACATACCAACTAGCACTCCTTGAAAATTTAAATGTTCATAATGTTTTTCATGTTTCATTATTAAAAATATATATTCATGATCCTACTCCCATCATTGATTGGAGGATGGTGCAGGTGGAACCCAAAGGCGAGTTCCAAGGAAAACCTCTATGCATTCTGGACAAGAAAGAAACAATACTTCAGAACAAAGCCATCACCCAGGTAAAAGTGAAATGAAAGTACTTTATCCATGAGGACGCTACTTGGGAGTTGGAAGATTAAATAATAAAATTATATCCAACTCTGTTCCAAGTGAGGAATTTAAGAAATACTAACATTGAGGATAGTGTTATACTTAAGGGGGAGAGGAAGTGACATCTTCAAGAATTAAAACATTTTATTTTAATGTTACTGCTTTGAAAATAAATTTCCATTTATGGAAATTCATATTTGAATTATTAAGAAATGTAATTATTATTTTTGTTACTATTGAGCAAGATTTTAAGTTGCCAGCTATCCTCTTTTGATGGACAAATCTATGAGACGGATATTTTTAATAATTAAATGTTGGAAACAGGTGGAACGATGAGGTTAGAAATAGATGACTATGACACCATGAGTGGGGAACATGTTTGAGTTAACTCAAATCTGATTTTTACAAGTGTCATAAGTGCATTTTTGTCATTGGTAGCCCCTAAAAATTAGGGATTTGTAAGGCTGCAAATTTCCAAGGAGGGAAATGGATGGAAAAATTCCTAGGAAAAGAAAAATTGTATATATAAAAATATGTGGGAGGCAAGACGTTGCTTAGTATGTTGTGAGAATGAGAATTTGTTCTATGAGAAATTTTGTATTAGGAAAATGGTACATAGGTTCTTTGGCTAAGGATTGAAACTCAAGTTTCCCTTATGGAGTCATGGTAAGGCTAGGGGGTGATCAACACAAGTGATTTTGGTTGTTCTACATCTATAGTTGGGTGGAACGTGGTTGCTCCATTTGTTTCCAGCTTAAATGTTACAGATATGTATCTTTCTTTGACTACTCCTAACTTATGTTGGATTATTGAATTGCATATAGATACATAATTTGATTTATATAGATGTATCTTATTTGATTAGTTACTACTCATGTTGGGTTTATTGATTTTCATGTAGCTAAAGAATTTGTATGTATGCTAGAGAATTATATATACATAGATATATGTATGCTACATAAGTTAAATATTTACCTTATGATTCATGGATATCTCAACATGGAATCACGTATTTTAGTTATAAATCATGAGAAAGGGAATATTATAAATAGAAATGAACAAAATTAGATGGAATATGGGACAATAATAAGTAAATTGTACGATTAAGAATATTCCATACGTTTCTCCAATGCATTGTCTATGGAACAATTGAAGTTTTAGAATAGACTCATGTGACAAGAACTAAATCGAAATTTTTAAAAAGGAAAACAAACAGAGGGAATATTTAAAAATATGTATATATACATATAGGAAGATTAGAATATGGTAGAATTCCCAGGAGTAGACTTTCTTTCCAAGGTATTCAAAAACATTGAAATTCCCCTTCGAGTCTGTGAATTATTCTGGTGTGCCCTCCTGGAAAATTATTCTCTGACTCAAAAGATTTCATACATGCACTCCTTGTGTTCGCTTATAGAGTTTCAACTCTCTATCGCACACTCCTTCCACTCAGCCTAAAGAACCAAAACTAATTCAACACACTCACAGATAGAGAATGATATCCCTACCCCTGCAGATGATTTCCAACATACATATATAGTATAAATGCATACGAATGACATTCAAAACTAAACATCGATTACACATAAATTGACAAACAGGAAAATTTGTTCCTTTCTATTAATGGTGAAATGTCCATTACAATATGTGAGTTTGGATTATGATTGAGTCTCGGTTCTGAACTCTCCTCTTGGCTACAATGATATTTCATAAAACTCTAGTAGCCTCTCTACAAATAGAGTGCCAAAAAGAACTACTGGGAAACAATACAAAGATTTATACAAGAGGGCCTCGACGAGCTTCCCTCCAAGCTAAGCTAGTGGTTTCTAATCACCATTCAAAACGCATGACTAATGAGGTAGATTACAATGATGGAAATATGATATGAATCGGATACAAATCCCTCCTACCATCAGCCACTTAATGGATACCTCATCTACATCTTATACGAAGGCACAACTTGGCTCTTCCAACCTGACAACATTAATTTCCTTAATTACATTTTAAACTTTCAGAGACAAAATGAGAGGGAGGCACCTCTCCCTTCCTTGAATGAGTACCAATCATGCTAATAAGATGGCATGTGCCGAGGTGGAGAGATGCTCTTGCATCAAAACACCATATATAGGAGGCAATACATATTTTCTAACATTTATTGATGGTTTCTCTAGAAATACATGGATTTATTTCCTAAAACACAAATCCAACACATTGGGTTGTTTTCAACAGTTTAAATCACTTATGGAGAAGCAAAGTTTTTATTACATCAAGGTTCTAAGAACTGGAAGAGGAGGAGAATATGTTTCAAAATAATTTCAGAAATTTTGTAAAGTTCATGGCATCTACAAGCAATTCATTGTGCAGTATACACAACAACATAATGGAGTCGCAGAAAGAAATAATTGAACCATCATGTAAATGGAGCGCGGTATGTTAGCAACAAAATATTTGTCAAATAAGTATTTTTTTGAGGTAGTAGCAACTGAATTATACATCATGAAAATATGTCTGACAAAGAGTGTGAAGAACATAGTTCCTCAAGAACCCTGGATACGTATGAAGCAAAATGTGCTGCACTTACAATTTTTCAGTTGTGTCGCATATGCACATGTTGCAGATGAGCTGATAAATAATCTATATAACAAAGGATAAAAATGTATTTTTGTTGGATATTCTGAAGATACAAAAGGATACAAGTTGTATGATCTTGTCACAATAAAATTCATAATCAGTCGCGATGTTCAATTTGTGGAAAATGAAGCATGGGATAGAAGGATAGAAATGACAGTGAGGATCATTGATTCTATTGAACATTATGACGTAAAATAATAAGTGGTTCAAACACCATGTACAATTCAATGCACAATTCCTTCTACAGTTGTGATGCAAATCCCAGCACAAACAACTCCAGTAAGATCAGTAGGTGCGTATTCCACACCTATAATGCAATAAACTCTAGGATGCAGTCCAAGTAGTTCTACATATCCAGATCAAACATTAGCAAGTTTGTTACCAAGGAAGATAAGAAGTCTTCATGACATCTATAAAAAGGACACAACAAATTCATTTTCACTTTTTTCTTTGTTTTCACAAATAGATGATCCATTAACCTTTCAAGAAGTTTTCAAAGATGTTCTATGGGTTCAATCCATGGATGAAGAAATAATATGCATAGAGAACAATGAGAGATGGAAATTAGTAGATGTACCTGAAGACAAGGATGTGATAAGTGTCAAGTGGATTTATAAAACCAAGCAATATGCAAATCGAAATGTGCAGAAGCATAAGGAAAGGTTAGTTGCAAGAGGTTTTACACAACAACTTGGAATAGATTTCAATGAAACATTTGCTCCAGTTGTGCACATGGACACAAACATAATAGTGTTATCCATTTCTGCATAGAATAGATGGCTAGTTTATCAAATGGATGTAAAGTCAACATTTTTGAATGGACATTTAGAAGAGGAAGTGTATGTGGAACAACCTTAAGGCTATGATATTCCGGGACAAGAAGACAAGTTTCATAGATTGAAGAAAGCATTGTATGGATTAAAACAAGCTCCCAGATCTTGGTACAGTTGCATAGATTCCTACCTCATTCAAAATGAATTTCACAGAAGTGAATGTGAGCCAACACTATACATCAAAGAAAATGAACAAGGTAATATGTTAATTGTCTACTTATATGTAGATGATTTGATTTTTACAGATGATTTTGACATAGAATAATTTAAGTTAGTCATGAAGGATGAATTTGAAATGACTGATTTAGGGATTATGAGATATTTTATGGGTATTAAAGATCACTAGTCCAAAGCTGGTATATTTATTTCACAATCTAAGTATGCACATGAAATATCGAAAAGATTCAATATGATAAATTCCAAATAATCCCCAACACCTGTCATAACATGATTGAAATTGAGTAAAGAATATAAATGGTCCAAGGTGGATCCCACATTGTTTAAAATAATGGTAGGAAATATTATGTATCCAACAACAGCAAGACCTGATATTATGTATGGAGTGAGCTTGATTTAAAGGTTCATGGAAACTCCAAAAGGATCACATTGGAACGAAGGAAAAATAATTATGAGATATGTGAATGGAACAAAATATTGTGGCATTATGGATACTACATAAGAAGATTTCATACTTATTGGATACACTGACACTGATTCTGGAGGCATCATAGATGAGAAGAAAAGTACCTTTGGGTACACATTTCATTTTGGAACAGTGTGATATCCTTAAATTATTATAAATTAAATTCCAAGTTCAATTTAGAAATAAATTTCCATTTATGGAAAATCCAAATTTAGAATTTTGGATTTTGTAATTATTATTTTATGACTGTTGGGAAAAGTTTTGACTTGCCCAACTGTCCTCTTTTGATGGACACGTGTATGAGAAATTTTTTTTAATAAATTAAATGATGGAAGACAAATGGAACAACCAGGTTAAAAATAGATGAATGTGACTCCATGAGTGGGGAATAGGTTTGAGTTAACTAAGAGTTGATTTTTAAAAGTGGCAGAAGTTGAATTTGGCCACTAGAAGCCCCTAAAAATTAGGGATTTGTAAAGCTATGAATTTCCAAAGGAGGGAAATGAATGGAAATACCTAAGCACAAGATATATACAACATATGTGGGAGACATCATGCAACTTAGTATGTTGGGATTGAGAACTGTTTTTGTTGTTATGATCACATCTGGTGTGAGTAAAAGCATTTTTTGAACTGTTGAAGGTGATAGTGGCAAAGGAGTGTAATTCAGTTTTCCCTTATGGAGTCATGGTGAGGCTAGGGGGTGATCAGGACAGGTGATTGTGGATGTTTTGTTTCTATAGTTGGGTGCAACGTGGTTGTTCCATTTGTTTTCCTAGCATCCATTTTTTCAGATATGCATCTCATCTATGTACTCAAATTGTTGATGTTATATTGTTGATGTTTTATTATTGATGTTATACACTTGATGCCATAATTTATAGTACTATACTTATAAGCATAATCTTTTTAAGTGGAATGTATAGCCATATTATCTTTGTGGTTTTCCACTGTGCAATAATACCTGTAGTATTATGTTATATAATTATATGTAAAAATAAGTATAAAAATTGTGTATATTTTCTTATTGGGAATGATAGATATGTTTTTATCTATTTTTGTTCATTCATGTATATAATCAAATACTTTGGAAAGAAAAGTATAAAAAAATTGTATTGTTTTTATGGTATTATGCTGAGTACAAAGAATAAAAATCCCAATACATGATTTTATCTATTATAAAGAAATATGTATGATACAGTAGATCACAGTTTACTTGACAAAAATATATACATATTTATTTCAAACAATGGGTCGTTAACCAATGCTTTACAGTTTGGGTTTTCCATAGATCCAAGAACTTCATAACTAGTCTAAATGGAGATTTAAAAGACTACATAAAAATGTATGTGAGTGTGTGCATGGACTGGTGGAAGAATATGGAACCTGAATACCTTTTGTGGATAGGTCGCTTACTTCACCAAGTTCACTGGATATTCTTCCAACCTGTAAAAAATCCATACAATAACATTAGTAACTTACTAATGTACAAACCATTAAATATTGAAATAAATAAAAGAGTCAAAGTATACTTATCTTATATCTCGATTTCATATCAGAGTACCCTCGTTGCTTTGCGAATCCATTGACCCAAGACCCAGGAAGGGGAGTGGGTGTGTATTTCATATTATGGGTTCCCTCACAAGATGAAGGGACCCATCATCAGTTGACATACATGAGAAATTTATTTTACTTGCAAAAAATTAAAAGCAAAAACAAACTTGAAATGAATTATTATAGTTTATTATCCCTGTACATGACTTTCATTGTAAAGTACAAAGAACATTTATACCATGAAATACCGACTGTAATATAGGGAATATTTTATTAACCCAATAACTATCACTTCGAAGAAATTCCAAACCTTGTACAAAGGACCAAAGAATGGAAATAAATTACCATGGAGAAGATAGCATTTAAAAACATAACTATTCTTTGTTCCATAATACATAGAGGGAATTCCAATGAGGATAATGCTTGCAGTAAAGAGAGTATTAATTAAGAGGCAGTGACAGAAACGCACAGGATGCGATCTGGTCATATTTTTCTATATAGCAAGAAAACTTTAAATTAAATAGCATTTACAGAAGTGCAAAGGATGAAATATGAGGGCATAAAAATTATAGTAAGAATCTATTTCATAGGTTAAAACTTAGCAGTGCAAAAAAGTGTTCAAACCCTACAATTATCTTGCCTCATACATTCAAGGATGATGTGGCGAATGAATACAAACTTAGGGTATAACAATTAATAAACAAGGATACCATTTTCTTTTTTTAGTATAGAGATGCCGACATAAATAGTTTAATTGTAATTGTATCAGATGAGAGATCAAGTAAAGGGTGTTACCAAGGTGGCCGTGGGACATAATACGATTCTTCTCAGCATAGAAATTTTACAACCATAGAATACAAATAAGTGTTGTTATTAGTTTCAAAAATGAATAAGGCCCTTTTAATGTTTCCATACATGTATAAAGTGTAAATATGAAATTACCTACTGATTTTAAACAACTGTCAAGTTTGTAACAACGTCAACCACTGTAGTAAGTTTCGAGGGTTTGGACGAATTCCAGAGTGTAAGAATAACACTGAAATATTTCGACTGTGATTTTCAACTAGAGTCTGCCTGTATAGTCTTCTGGACTGAAGGGTATTTTATTTTATAGCACCCTACAGAAAAAGGTCGTAGGTGTAACAACCCTGTTCAGTTTTAAAATAGAAAAAGAGAAAAAACTTTGAGAGGGTTTAAATTCTAGTAACAACAATTCCGACCATGGTCTAACTCGGAAGGAACCCAAACGAATACAGACTTGAAGACTGATAGTCAACAGAGAGGAAAACTCAATAACCCCCTCAAACCCAAGAAATTAATTTAAGGGATTTCACCCTACTTACTAATGAAATTGTAAACACGGTGGAACCTCGAATGAAAACACACATGGAGGTACAACTATCATGTGATATCAACCCTCAAAATAAAAAGAAAATATAAGGTATGTGACATCGAATCTCACAAATATTACATGGAACCAGATGGAGAATGCATTACAAAGAGTATACATTGCACATACGATAGAGGGAAGTTATGTAAAAATACATTTCACAAACAACATAAGCAATAAAACGATTACTCACCATGCATGTGGAGAACCCTAGAATGTGTTGTTTATTTCCATCCCTCACTAGAGCCGAGCATTATCAAAATCGTCGGTTGCATACAATGCAGAGGAAAAATGTTTTACGAGACCAAATAGGAAACTATGAAGAATGAATGAGATCTCTAGCTCCTCGCTAGTGGAGTAAGAGTGACTGGTACACCCCACACCTCTTCCATGTGAAAATGGATGGAAGTAGCAAGCCTCCATTGGGTGCTTTCCCTGTAGTGTCAGTTCTCGAGGCTAATAGACAGACCTATCACCATTAATGGGATGGACATAACATAAATGTCTACAGGTTAGAACGACCTAGGTTGAAAAGTGACCTATCATCCACCTCAAAGATGAATTACAAACCACTTAAATGTTGTGTATATGTTTAAACTTAGATTGGGGAAAACCATGTTAGTTATGCGTAGGGTTACAAATTTTATTGTTGTATGTACATCATTTTATTTTCATTGTTTAAACATAGTTCATTGCACTATGGTAAAGTAGTATGATGTTATAGGTGTTAGAAACCCTAGTGCATAGTATTTAACTTGGATAATATATCTCCTAGTTCAATATTATGTCCACACATTTTTTAGTCTTGTTTCCATGAATTAGATCACTTACATATTTTATAATATAGTTTATGACACTATTTTAATATGGATAAGATGTCTTGACATAACCCTATTGCTTATGCTAAGGACTATGATAGTCATGGTCGCAAATTATTCAATACGAATAAGTGTATGATTCTAATCTAATAACAACGGTATGATGAAATATAAAAGTAAGATATAGGTTGAATTTAAATATCTTTCATCCTTTAGGATAGATAATGATAGTGGATTAAAATTGGTATGTGTATACAACAATGAAATAAGATATATAATGGATTACCTTCTTTGTCACAATTTGTTTTTATGAATCAATAGACTTTGGTTTTCCTGACAATTTTTTTTATTTTTTTTTGTGAAATTTGGGGTCCATTACATAGGGTATCATATATGTAGATTACAATGATTGGACCTCAGGGAAGCACCAGAATTGTGTTTTGTTTTTCTTTAAAGGAAAAATCTAACAAACATATTTGATGTTACAAACAAAAAAAATTATGTTTTGTGAAAATGTCAGCACAGAATGAGGAAGGAGACAAACCTGAGGGGAATCAAAACCAAGAAATTCATAGATACCCAAAACAGAACAATGAAGGAAGTTTAGCCACTCAAGTCTTGGAATGATGATCAACTTTATCGTGGAATTACAAGTTTTAAAATAGATAAAGAAAATTTGAAGAAAGCAAAGGAAGACAAGCAGGAAATAAATGAAATGTTTCTACGTAGTATAGTAACAAAGAAGAGTAAAAACTACAATGAAAGAGAAGAAGAGGTAAAAAAAAAGTCATCTAAGAGCTCTAGTCATGAAAAATAAAAAGAGGATAGTTCGTCTGAAGACACAAACATGACAGAAACAAAGCATCTACTGGAAGGAAAAGAAAACAAGTGGACCACCTAGAAGGTGAGTTCAAAAAGATAAAACCCTCCACCTTCAATGGAGAGTATAGTACTTGCGAGGAAGCTGAAGCATGGTTGTTAGACATTAAGAAATACTTTCATATTTATAACTATTCTAGTAATATGAAAGTTGGAATGGTCGTTTACAATTTAAAGGGAAAATATAGTGTATGTGGGAAAGACCTAAAATTAGCGAAGGGATTGAAATAAAACCAAATGGAATGGTCATAATTAAAAAATTATTTCAAGAAATAGTACTTATTAGAAAGTTATTACGAAAGAAAAACTATGGAATTCTATGAACCGTGACTAGGAAAAATGGCTATGGACAATCTAATAAATAAATTCCTCGATCTGTTGAGGTTTGTATCATACATCAAAGAAGATAAGGTAAAGATACAAAGGTTCTTAAGCTATCTACCACAGTATTACAAGGAAATTATTGAATTTGATAATCCTAAGTCTTTAAATGGAGTATTTAGAAAGGCTGGAATGTGCTATGATTAGTACAAACAAAGACAATAAACAGGATAAAATGAATCAACGTAAGAAAAGATTCTAGCCAACCCCTTTCTGTAATATGGAAAAGGGTTTTCAAAGGAAGGAATATCACTTTAATACATAGAATAATCAAGGGGGGAATAAACCAGTTAATCTGTGATTCAAAAAGGTAGGGGACAACCCTAGAGAACCATTGAAATGTTGGGAGTGTGGGGAATCCCACCTGAGGATATTATCCACACTTAAACCCAACAACAATAGCTTCAGTCCATAAACTTCAAGAGCATTCAACAATTAGATCCATTGGTAGAGGCGTGCATAAGATCAATGCAACTTTGGATGGCAGACATGAAGATCATCAATCCACTATTGTGGAAGTTGAAGGTAAAATGCATTTCAACAATGTTTCTATACTAATTCACCCAAGAACTAGTCTGAGTTATATTACTCCATATTTAGTAGAATTGAACAAGTTAAAGAAGGTAAAACATGCTAAATATCGGTTAGTACAACTAGCAACGATGACCAAAAGAAAAGTAACATATTTTATTTCTGATTGTGAAATCAGTATAAATGGTCATAGTACAAAGTTAAATCTGAACGTATTATCTTTGGGGTCTTACGATATAATTATCGGAATGGACTGGTTAGAAAAACATAAAGTGATATTAAATTGTTACGAAAATTAGTTGTGTATAAAGATGAAAATAATACAGTTAGAACAGTACAAGGAATCAAAAAACCAGTTTCTGTTAGGAAAATATTAGCAATGAAATTTAAGAAATGTATTAATAAAGGCTACCAAGTATATGTTGTTCAATTAACTAATATACATGGGTTCAGAGACGTATTCATAGAACAAATACCGGAACTACCTCCAAGGAGAGAGATATATTTCTCTATCGATCTACTACATGGATCTTCCCTGGTGTCCAAGGCACCTTATAGAATGAGTATACCTGAATTAACAGAACTGAAATCAAGTTACAGGAACCATTAGATAAAGAATATATCAAACCAAGTGTTTCACCCTTGGGAGCACCAGTTTTATTTGTTAAAAATAAAGATGGGACTTTGAGACTGTGTATTGATTATCGACAACTGAATAAAATGAAGATTAAGAATAAGTATCCTTTACCTATAATTAACGATCTCTTTGACTAGGTTGGAGGAGAAAAGATATTCTCTAAGCTATATTTGAGGTCTGTTTATCACCAAGTCGGGATAAAGTACAAATATGTAAATAAAACAAAATTTAGAACATGTTATGGACACTATGAATTTGTAGTGATATCGTTTGGACTTACTAATGCACCAAAAACCTTTATGTGCTTGACGAATAGTATATTTAACCAATATCTGGACAAATTTGTGTTGGTTTTTATCGATGATATTTTAGTTTATTAAAAAACTGAAGAATAACATGAAGAGCATATGAAAAACGTACTACAGACTTTAAGAGAACATAAGTTATATGTTAAGTGTGATAAGTGTGAATTATATAAAAGAAAGATACAATATTTAGGGCACATAATATCAGAAGATGGTATTGTAGTGGACCCTAAAAATATTAAAACCATTATGGAATGGAATATTCTTAAAGATGTAGTAGACATAAGGTCATTTATGGGGATTATCACTTATTACCGGAGGTTTATCGAAGGATTTTCCAAAATTACATCCGATTACATCACTACAGAAAAAGGGAATAAAGTTTAATTGGTCACAAAAATGTCAAGACAATTTTGATAATCTAGAAGGACTATTAACTACAACACCTATCCTAAAAGTAGCAGATTCATATAAATACTTTACAATTTGCATAGATGTGAGTAACAAGGGATTGGCAGGTTTGCTAAAACAATATGGACACATCATCTGTTATGAATCACGTAAATTGAAAGAACATGAACGAAACTATGTGACTCACAATTTAGAATTAGCAGTTGTGATTGATGCATTAAAAATGTGGCAGCACTATTTAATGGGAAGGAAATTTTTGTTACTAATTGACAATAGTGGTGTAAAGCATTTGTTCAGCCAACCAGATCTCAATGAAAGACAAGCGAGATGGTTGTCATTTTTAAGTGAGTTCGATTTTGAAGTATGACACATCAAGGGTAAGGAAAATAAAGTTGTCGATTCACTAAGTCAAAGGACTAGTGGGATTTATAGAATAATTATCAGCAAATCAGAAAATGATATCGAACATAGAATAAAATTTGTAAGTAGTAATGACGAAAATTACATCAAAACAACAACAAAATTGCAAGGAAATGCAAAAAATATGAACAAAACATATTTGAGTATAGATAAAAATGGGTTTTTAAGGTTCAAGAACATGTCATATGTACCTAAATCTATTGATTTAAAGATGAAAATTCTTGATGAGCTGCACAAAAAGTCATATTATGGTCATCTAGGATACCAGAAAATGATAACAACATTAAGGAAACCGTTTTATTGGCCTGACATGAAAAATGAAACAGCTGAATATTTGTTTAAATGTTTAGATTGTCAAGAGGTAAAGGATGAGCACCATCATCTGACATGTCTATTACAACCTCTGCCTATACTCGAATGGAAATGGGAAATTATTTTGATGGACTTCATCACAGGTTTTCCTAAGACTCAAAGACAAAATGACTCAATTGTGGTAGTGATTGATAAACTAAGTAAATCTGCACAATTTATACCTGTGAAATCTACTTACAAAGATATTAATATCGTTGAAATTTTTATGAAAGAAATTTTTAGGTTGCATGGAATTCCTAAGATGACGATTTCAAATAGAGATGTCAAATTTACATCCAATGTTTAGAGAGAATTGTTTGCAGGTTTGAGTACTAACTTGAATTTCAACACAAGTTACCATCCACAAATGGATGGTCAAACAGAACGAACAAACCAAATTATCTAAGACATGTTGTGAATGTATGTAAGAACAAAACCAATTAGGTGGGAAGAGTATCTACACTTAGTCAAGTTCGCTTACACTAATGGTTATCATGCATCAACTAAGATGAATCCCTTCTAAGTATTATACAAAAGGAAATGCACAACCTCGATCAGTTGGGATAATTGATTTGACAATATTATGGTGGGACTAAAAATGCTACAATAAATGGAAAGAACGGTAAAAAGGGTACAACGGAACTTGAAAGAGGCACAAGACCGAGAAAAAATATATGCAGATGTAAAAAGAAGACATAAACAATTCAAAAATGGGGAACATACAATACCTAAAAGTCAAAGCAAGAAGAAGCTCTCTACAACTAGTAAGTTGTTCCAAGTTAGCGCCATGATTTTGTGGCCCTTTCGAGATTTTAACTTGAGTCATACGTGTGGCGTACCAACTGGCACTTCCCGCAAATTTAAAAGTTCATAGTTTTTTTCATGTTTCATTATTGAAAAGATATATTCATGATCCTACTCACATCATTGATTGGAACATGGTGCAAGTGGAACCAAAAGGAAAGTTCCAAGCGGAATCTTAGTGCCTTCTCTATAAGAGAGAAAAAATACTTCGGAACAGAGGCATCACCCATGTAAAAGTGCAATGAAAGCACTTTAGTTCTCAGGAGGCCACATGGGAATTGGAAGAAGATATGCAGAAGTCTTATCCAATCCTGTTCTGAGAGATGATTGAACACTAAGGAAAATGTTGTACTTAAGGGGCAGAGGATATGATATCCTCAAATTATTAGAAATTGAATTCCAAGTTGAATTTAGAAATATATTTCCATTTATGGAAAATCTGAATTTACAAATAAATTTCCATTTATGGAAAATCTGAATTTAGAATTTTGGATTTTGTAATTATTATTTTATGATTGTTAGGAAAAGGTTTGTCTTGCCTGACTTTACTCTTTTGATGGAAACATGTATGATAAAAATGTTTTAATAAATTAAATGCTCGAAGACAAATGAAACAACGAGGTTAAAAATAGTTGACTATGACTCCATGAGTGGGGAACAGGTTTGAGTTAACTCGGAGTTGATTCTTACAAGTGGAAGAAGTTGAATTTGGCCACTAGAATCCCCTAAAAATCATGGATTTGTAAAGATGTGAATTTCCCAAGGAGGGAAATGAATGGAAAGACCTAGGAACAAGATATATACAACATATGTGGGAGGTAGGACGTTTCTTAGTAAGTTGGGATTGAGAACTATTTTTGTTGTTATGAGCACATCTGGTGTGAGGAAAATCATTTTTTGAACTGTTGAAGGTGACAATGGCTAAGGTGTGTAATTCTTTTTTCCCTTATGAGGTCATTGTCAATCTAGGGGGTGATCAGGACAAGTGATCATAGTTGTTATGTTTCTATGGTTGGGTGGAACGTGGTTGTTCCATTTATTTTTCGAAATTCAGTTTTTTCAGATATGTATCTCAACTATGTGCTCAAATTGTTTATGTTATACTATTCATGTTTTATTATTGATGTTATACAATTGATTCCATACTTTATTGTACTGTACTTATAAGAAAAATCTGCTTAAGTGGAATGTATAGCCATATTAGCTTTGCGGTTTTCCACTGTGTAATAATACCTGTAGTGGCATGTTATATATTTATATGTATATATAAGTATAAAAATTGTGTATATGTGCCTATTGGCCATGATAGATATATTTTCTTGATTTTTGTTCATTCCTGTATATAATCAAATACTTTGGAAAGAAAAGTATACACAAATTGTATTGTATTTAAGATATTATGCTGAGTCCAAAGAATAAAAGTCCCAATACATGATTTTATCTATTATCAAAGAAAGATATCTAATACAGTAGATCACATGTTACTTGACAAAAATATATACATATTTATTTCAAAAAATGGTTCGTTGACCAATTCTTTACAGTTTGGGTTTTCCATAGAACACAGAACTCCATAACTAATCTAAATGGAGATTTAAAAGACTACATAAAATTGATTGCGAGTATACGCATGGACTCGTGGAAGAAGATGGAACTCGAATACCTTTTTTGGATAGGTAGCTTACGTCACCGAGTGCACTGACTATTATTCCAACTTGTAAAAGAGCCATACAATAGCATTAGTGACTTACTAATGTAAAAACCATTAATAAATGAAATAAATAAAAGAGTCAAAGTATACTTATCTTGGATCCTGATTTCATATCGGAGTACCCTTGTTGCCTTGCAAAGTCATTGACCCAAGACCCAGGAAGAGGAGTAGGTGCATATTTCATCTGATGGGTTCCCTCGCAAGACAAAGGAACCGATCAACACTTGACATACATGAGAAATTTATTTTACTTGCGAAAAATTAAAAGCAAAAACATACTTCAAATCAATTTCTGTAGTTTTTTATCCATGTACACGTCTTTCATTGTAAGTACAGAGAACATTTATACCAAGAAATATCGACTGTGATCTAAGGAATATTTTATTAACCCAATAAGTATTACTTTGCAAAAATTCCAAAACTTGTACAGAGGACCAAAGAACGAAAATAAATTACTGTGGATAAGCTATAATTTAAAAATAGAACTATTGTTTGTTCCATAATACATAGAGGAAATTATGACGAGGATAATTCTTGCAATAAAGAAAGTATTAATTAAGAGCCAATGACAGAAATGAACATTATGCGATATGGTCATATTTTTCTATATGATAATAATCATAGCGAAAAAAAATTAAATTAAATAGCATTTACAAAAGCGCAAAGGATGAAATCTGAGTGCATAAAAATTACAGTAAGAACCTATTTCATAGGTTAAAATTTAGCACTGCAAATATGTGTTCAAACCCTATGATTGTCTTGCCTCATACATTCAAGAATGATGTGGAAAATGAATACAAGCTTAGGGTATAAAATTTAATAAACAAGGATATAATTTTCTTTTATTAGTACAAAGTTGTCAAGATAATACGGTTTAACTGTAACTGTATCAGATGAGTGATCATGTAAAGGGCATTTTCAAGGTGGTCGTGGGACAAAATATGATTATTCTCAGGATATAAATTTTACAACCAGAGAATACAAAGAAGTGTTGTTACTAGTTTCAAAAATGAATAAGGCCCTTTTAATGTTTCCATACATGTACAGAGTGTAATTATGAAATTAACTACAGATTTTAAACAACCGTCAATTCTGTAACAACATCAACCAGTGTATTAAGTTTCAAGGGTTTGGACGAATTCCAGAGTGTAATAATAACATTGAAATATTTCGACCATGATTTTCAACTAGGGCCTACCTCTATATTCTTCTAGACTAAAGGGTATTTTCTTTTATAGAAACCTACAGACAAAGGTCACGGGTGTAACAACCCTGTTCAGTTTTAAAATAAAAAAATGAGAAAAAGATTTCAGAGGGTTTAACTTCTTGTAATAGTGATTCCAACGATGATCTAACTGGGAAGGAACCCAAACAAATATAGGCTTGAAGACTGATAGTCAGCAGAGAGGAAAACTCAATAACCCCCTCAAACCCAAGAAAGGAATTTAATGGATTTCACCTAACTTACAAATGAAATCGTAAACATAGTGGAACCTAGAATGAAAATGCATACAGAGGTACAACTATCATGCGATATAAACCCTCAAAACAAAAATAAAACATAAGGTATGTGACATCCAATCTCAGAAATATTACATGGCACCAGACGAAGAATGCATTACACAGAGTATACATTGCACAGACCAGACAGGGAAGTTATGTAAAATTACATTGCACATAGAACATAAGAAATCGAATGATTACTCACCACGTGTGTGGAGAACCCTGGAATGTGTTGTTTATTTCCATCCCTCACCAAATCCAAGCATTACCAAAATCATTGGTCACATACAATGCAGAGGAATTTTTTTTTATGATACCAAAGAGGAAACTACGAAGAATGAATGATACCTAGATCCCCTCGCTAGTGAAGTAAAAGAGACTTGTACACCCCACACCTCTTCCATGTGAAATCGATGGAAGTGGTGATCCTACATTGGAAATTTCCCATGTAGTGTTAGTTTTGGAGGGTACTGGATAGACCTATAACCATTAATGGGCTGTCCAAAATGTAAATGTCTACATGCTAGAATGGCCTAGGTTCGGGCTTGACCTACCATCCACTTCAAAGACTAATTACGAACCACTTAAATGTTGTGTATATGTTTAACCTTAGATCGGGGAAAACCATGTTAGCTATGTGTAGGCTTACAAATTTTATTGTTGTATGTACATCATTTTCTTTTCATTGTTTAAACATAGTTCATTGCACTATGGTAAAGTAGTATGATGTTATGGGTGTTATAAATGCTAGCACATAGAATTTAACTTGGATAGTATGCCTCCTAGTTCAATACTATGGTCGCAAATGTTTTAGTCTTGTTACCATGAATTAGATCGCTTGCATATTTTAAAATATAGTTTATGATACTATTTTAATATGGATAACATGTCTTCACATAACCCTAGTGCTTATGCTAAGGACTATGATAGTCATGGTGGCAAATTCTTCAATATGAAAAATTGTATGATTCTAATTTAATAACGACGCTATGACAAAATATAATAATAAGAGATAGGTTAAATTAAATGTCTTTCAGCCTTTAGGATGGATAATGATATTGGAGTAAAACTTCTATGCATATACAATAGTGAAATAAGATATATAATGGATTACCTTTTGTGTCGCGAACAATTTTGATGAATCAATAGACTTTGGTTTAACTAATATTCTTTTTTTTAGTGAAATTTGGGGTACATTACAAATAGGTATTGTAGTGTGGTCATCAAGGAAGCAACCCATTGTGACTCTTTCTTCAACAAAAGAAAAGTATGTCATAGCTACAAGTGCAACTTGTCAAGCAATTTGGATGAGAAGAATGTTAAAATATTTGTTGCAGGAACAACATGAACCAACAACAATTCAACCATTATGTTATTAAAGAATCATGTATTTCACAAGAAAACCTAGCACATTTATACGAGGTATCATTTTATCGGAGAATTGGTGAATAATAAAGAAATTTGTTTAGAATTTTGTTGTTCTAAAGATCAAGTCGCATATATCTTTACAAACTATTTAGAAAGAGATGAAGTTCAACATATGTCCAGTAGTCTCGGAGCCTGCATAATAACAAATGTTTGACAGTATATGTCAATTCAAATTTTTGATGTAAATGTTTTTGTAATCCCACTTACTTATAATTAAGGGGGATTATTGGAAATAGTAATTACAAGTTGGTGAGATTTACGTCTTCACTGATTTTTCAGTCAGTCAGTCATTCAGTCTGAAAATGCAAATTCACAATTTTACTCAAACTCAGTTTTGTCAATCGACAAATAGAGGAGTTATTTAATGAAGTCGATGTTAATATTTCTCGAGTCTAGTTAAGTAGATAGAAGTCACTAGAATTTATTGTTTTCTTAAATGTCAAGTCGGTTAAATTCTACAAGAAGTATTAGTATTAGTCTATATATGTCTGAGTCTGTAAGAAGTCAAAAAGTGTGTGCAGAGCGATAGACATAGAGCATAGAAGCAATAGCGGTAGGTGAAGGTAGTCAAAGAATTATGAGAGATCAAGCTCTGTGTGTGTGTATTTTGTAGGGATGATTTTAAGGATGGAAATGTATTTTAAAACATAGAAACCTTGGCGAATATTACTGATCCTTCATTTGTCAACTATAAACGTTTGGCGATATTTTTGTAAAAATATTCAAATTTCTAAGTATTTTATATAGTTTTTATAAAATTTTGGCGACTTTTAAGGTAAAGTAATTTTATCCTATAGAATTTGCGCGAATAATTTTTAAAATAGTGAATCTCGTTTTTGGAAAAAACATGGAAAATTAGCCCATGAGCAAAATTTAGCCCCTAAAATCATCCCTGGTACTATTATGTAAGTTGAAGAAAGTGTTCAGAAATCATAAGAGTAGAATCTTGTCTCATTTATTGTATTTTTGTAATAGAGTGCAGTGTCAAAGTTCTAAATATCAAGTATTTTGTGTGTTGACAAGTTATGTTGTATTTCTGAGTTTATATGCTAAGTATAGAACTATGTTGTTTCTGTATCTGTAAATGGTTTCATTAAGAGTTATTATCATACCACGCAGTAAATCGTGCATTATTTTCATCACGCGGTAAGTCTTGAGAGTTTATTCATGAATTTTTGTGGCACGCAGTATTTGTAATCACATTGCGTAGATTTTTCCTACATGATGTAGATTTGAGAAATATACAACCACCATTGATATGTCCTAATCAGGGAAGCGTGTGGAGTTGTGGTGAGTGAATTATTTGTAAATTATAACCTTTTACAATATCTACTGAAAACATATATTCAGAAAATAACAAAAAATATACAATGGAAAATACAAACATTACACAAAGATTTTTCCCCTGGAAACCCAAACCAGGAAAACCAACATATTCTATATCCATTCATTGTGTTACAATGTTTAAAATAAAAAATACATATAGGAGCCATCGGCATCCAAAACCCTAACCCAATGACCTTGATTAGTCCAAAACCCTAATTCCTTAACTAGAAATAGAAAACCATCGGCAAGAAACCATGTGCCAAAAAACCACCTAAATATAATGCGGCCCCGATGCAGAAATTTGTTTTTTGGGGGAATTTCCCCTGAACCCCCGCTCAGGGGGGCTCTGACCGACGCATTTTCTCAGACGCTACTACTCGTGAAAAGAATATAACACATACCCAAAATTATTTATAACCATGTTTTGTAAGGGGATAATCTCATCATTTCCATGCACAAATACATATACCGACGCGCATATATTTTATGTATCATGAGCTCACTTATTTTTCTACTTTCTCATCGATCAAGTTCCAAAGAAAACAAAAATCAGAAGAGATAGAATCCTCATGGGAGCTTATTTTGGAGGTTCATTTTTTACCTTCTAAGGTTGACTATAACCATAGTTCCCTTATTTTCACAATCCTTGATGTTGAAATTTGTCGACAATTCAAGTGGATCTTGTTGGAAACATGCCAATGAATTTACTCATGTGGTCACATGCACATGTATGCATTTATATTTAAAATGTGCATGCATGCACTCTTCTATTAATAGTTTGTGTAACTGATGGATATTAATATAATAAGTTTGTCTAATTGTTTGAGAGATGTTATATATACGAGCATACCCATAAAGGTGAGAGTGCAATGTAGAGTGTAGTGAGTGTGTGTGAGAAGGACACAATATTGATGTGTGTTGTGTGTATGAGAGGAGAGGATGGTTGTATGCCTAATTTGACTATTTTAATTCTCCCTTGAATAATAAGAATATTGATTATCATTGCCCATGGTTTTTTCTCGCATTCAGTTTCCACATAAATCATTGTGTCAATTGTGTGATTCTTTTTCTTAGTTTATTTCTCATTTATATTCTTGGTTTATGCTTTATTTTTCTTTTGCTTCCAAACAAGTGGTATCAAAGGGAAGAGGTGAAAGATTAGAGAGTGTAGGAGAATAGAATATGATCATTGGATAACAGATAAGGTTAGTCGAGTCGAGCCGAGCTGAGTGGAGTGGATCATCCTAGGATAGGTTTTATTACACTATCACAAGTTGTCGTTGTGGCAAAGTGCGACAGTCATAGGAAAACTTGTGAAATTAGAAAAAAATGAGATTGTCTTGGGTATAACATAGTACACATTGTGAAAATTTGCAAAAGTGTGGCAAGCTATCCATATTCTAGGGTGCGGCAATTCAAAAAATCATGGTATGAAATTCAAAATCTTTATTTTCATGCAAAATCAAGGTATGAAGGGGATTTTGTTTTATTAAACATGTCATATAAAGGAGAGGTTGATGTTTTGTCTTATTATGAATGATAAATAATAAGAGGATGGCCTTTACTAAAGAGAGTGATAGGATGTTTTAAAATTAAAGGTGAGGTGGATAATATTTTAAAACAATATATGAGGTACATTAATCTTTTTTTTTTTTTAAATTAAAAGTTATATTTTTTGTTGTAACCTAGAATATCAAAGTATTCCTCTATTTTGTAAAAGGATTATTATTATAAGCTTGGTTTGGGTATTTTTTTGGTAATGGTGAAAGTACATAGCTCTAGGTTTCAGATCAAGAAATTCAATGGGAAGAACAATTTAGAATTGTGGAAGGTCAAGATGCAGGATTTTCTCATACAACACGGAGTAGTGAAGGCACTTGCAGACAAGTAAAAGAAACATGTAACTATGTGAGACTGAGAGTGGGAAGAAATTGATGCGAGATCACTAAGTGTTATTCATCTCTGTTTGGTTGATGATGTTTTTTTTAACATCGTCGTAGAGAAAATGACATCAAGACTGTGGACTAATTTGGAAATATTATACATGACTAAATCCTTGACTAACGATATTTTTTTGAAAAGGAAGTTGTACAATTTTCACCTGAAAGAAGGTACAAAAATCGGTGACCACTTAAATACCTTCAATACTCTTTTATGTCTATTTAATAGCATGGGAGTATAATTTGAATATGAGGATAAGGAAATTACACTATTGTGTTCTCTTCCTGAGTCACAGGATCACTTTGTTACCTCTATCAACTTTATTTCATCAGAAGCTATTGATTTTGATGATATTGTAGGAGCTCTATTGTCTAAGGAAATGAGGAGATGATCTAGTAAAGAAACCTAAACAATAGAAGCAATGGTGGTCAAAGGTCGATCTATAGTAAGAGGGAAAAATCAGAGGAGTACATCAAGGTATGAGTCAAAAGGAAAGAAGAATAAGCATAAATTTTTGTTCTGTAGAAAATCTGGGCATCTCAACAAGGATTGTTGGAAAAGACAAATGCATCCAAGGAGGACTCCAAAAAAGAAGCAAAGGAAGTTAATTTAGCTGAAACAAGTTCAGGTTCTCATTCAAGTATGGTTGATGAGGTATTTTCTAATTGTGATGTTTTAAATCAACATCATCATTGGTTATTAGATTCTAGTGCATCCATCCACATGTGTCTTCATAGAAATTGGTTCTCAACTTACCAATCTATTGATGATGGTTTTTTTTTATGGGAAATGTTTTTTCTTGTAAAATTGTTGGAGTTGGTAGAGTCTGAATTAAAATGCATGATGGTTCTGTAAGAACATTAACATATGTAAGGCATGTACCCAAACATAGAAAGAACCAAATATCCTTGGGATTTCTAGATTCTGCTAGTTACATGTGTACAAATCAAGGTGGAATACTTAAGGTGTCCAAAGACATATTAGTAGTCATGAAGGAAAAGAGGATTGAGAACGTTTATCATATTGAAGGAAGGATAGAAGTAAATCAAGTAGTGGTAGAATATGAATATGAAAGTGACTATGTTCGTTTATGGAATCAACGTTTGGGCCATATGAGCGAGAGAGGGATTAAGGTACTGGTTGATTGTAAGTCACTTCCAAGATTGAAGTTTTTGAATTTGAATTTCTCCAAGTATTGTTTTTTTGGAAAACAATGTAGACAAAAGTCTAAAACAGGAAGACATATAAGAAAAGGTATTCTTGATTACATTCATTCAGATGTTTCTTTTCCACCCCCTACAATTTATTTTGGAGGATATTCATATTTTGTGACATTTATAGATTATTACTCCATAAAGGTTTGGATCTATATACTTAAAAGAAAATTTGATGTATTCAATACTTTTAAGCAATTCAGAGCTTTGGTTGAAAAGAGCACTGGAAGTTCAAGAAGGTGTTTAATAATGGACAATGCAGGCGAGTTCACATCTATGGAATTTGAGAACTATTGCAAGGAATCTCAGATCGAAGGACATAATACCATGATTTATACTCCTCATCAAAATGGTGTTGTTGAACACATGAATAGGAATATTCTAGAGAGAGAAAGGTTCATGCTCAGTAACTCCAATTTGCAACAATAATTGTGGGAAGAAGCGGTTCTTACAACGTTCTATCTGATAAATCGGTCACCGTCAATTGAAATAAACTGTAAGATTCCATAAGAGGCATGGGCATGTCATTTGTGTGAATTTTCAAATATGAGAATATTTGGTTGTGATGATTATGGTCTTATTTCTAAATATCAACGTTCTAATTTAGATCCTAGATCAAATAAATATGTCTTTGTTGGTTATGGTGATGGAGTTAAGGGATACGTATTGTGGAATCCTACTTCCCACAAACTCATCATAAGAAGAGATGTATTATTTGATGAATCCTCAATCTTAAAATCAGAACTGGTAGATGTTTAAGTGAGAAAAGAACATGTACCACAAGTTCAACAAATTCAGTTGGAAACTTAACCATCTTCAGAAAGGGAGGAGCATGAATAAGTTCTAGAAGAAGAAGATGAAGATGCATAAAATATTCAAGAAACTGAGAATATGCCTCAACCACCTCTAAGGAGATCTACACGGGTCACGAATCCTCCTACAACGCATGACGATTATGTTTCATCTGTGGACTTGGTTTCTATTGATGGAGAACCTAGTTGTTTCAAGGAAGGAATTAATGTATCTGAAAGTGCTCAATGGAAAAAATCTATGAAAGAAGAAATGGATGTCTTAGAGAGAAATAAAACATGGGACCAAGTAGAAATTCCAAAGGACAGGAAGGTTGTCGACTGCAAGTGTGTCCAAAAACTGAAAAAAAGAGTTGATGATAAAGTTGAAAGGTATAAACCAAGACTGGTAGAAAAAGGGTATTCTCAAAAGGAAGGTATTGATTTTCATTTGATATTTTCACTAGTTGTGAAGCTTATTTCAGTTTGTGTTGTGTTAGCATTATTTTATTTATTTTATCTTGAGTTAGAGTAGCGAGATGTTAAAACAACAATTCTACATGGAGATTTATATTAAGATATATATATATATGGAAAAAACAGAATGGTTTGTTCATGATTGCAATAAGATTTTTGTTTACAAACTCAAGAAGTCATTTTATGGCCTAAGACAATCTCTCAGGAAATGGTACAAGAAGTTTGATTTCTTTATGATGAGCCTAAATTTTAAAAGAAGTGAATATGATCATTGAGTTTACTTTAAAAAGTTGGAAAAGGGCATGTTCATTATTTTGGTGTTATATGTTGACGATATGCTTGTGGAAGGAAAAAGTATGGTCGAGATCAACAGGTTAAAGGCTCAGTTGGCTAGGGAGTTTCATATGAAGGATCTAGTAGTAGGAAAATAAATCTTAGGCATGTAGATACACAGAGACAAGAAAAAATTGTAAGTTGTGGTTATCACAATAGAAGCATGTGGAGAAAATACTTATGAGATTCGATATGAATGACGTGAGACCTGTATAGATCCCTTTGGCTTCCTATTTTAATATTTCTTCATTTTTTGTCCTAGTAATGATAGAGAAAAGGATTATATGTCTCATGTACCATATGTTAATGCGGTGGGAAGTTTGATGTATGCGATGGTGAGTACTAGACTAGATATTTCACATGCAGTTGGTGTTATTAGTAGATACATGGATAATCCAGGTAAAGAGCATTGGGAAGCAGTCAAATGGGCGCTTCGGTATCTTAGAGGCATAAGTAATTATTCTATCACCAATGATGGTTCCATTGATTCAGTTTGTGGTTATGTAGATTCATATTTTGTAGGTGACTTGGAAAAAATGAGATCCACTTCAAGATATGTCTTTACTCTTCCAGGAGGACCTGTTAGTTGGATGTCAAACCTACAAAACATAGTTTCTTTATTGACTACTAAGGGATAATATATGGCTTCTTCACATGCTTGCAAGGAGACAATTTGGTTAAAAGGTTTGTTGGGTGAGTTTGGAAGGATGCACGACAAGGTGAAAGTATTTTTTGATAGTCAAAGTGTTATTCATTTGACTAGCAATCCAGTTTATCAAAGTAAGACAAAACATATTTCTGTCAAATACCATTATGTAAGACAGGTTGTTGATGAAGGTGGAGTGGCTCTAGAAAAGGTCCATGCAAAAGTTAATTCTGCAAACATGTTTACGAAACCATTTTTGTTAGAGAGGCTACGATGGTGTTTGGCTTCCCTTGGCTTGTATAAAAGGTGATGAATTAATCAAGGGCATGATATATAAAAAAAATTGAAGGTGGATATTGTTGGAAACATTCCAACAAATTTCCTCATGCAACCACATGCACATCCATGCAGCTATATTTAGAATATGCATGCATGCACTCTTCTGTTAACAATTTGTGTCACTCATGGATCTTAATATAAACAACTATATGTAGAATATGCATGCATCAACTCTTATGTTAGCAATTTGTGTAACCCATGGATCTTAATATAATCAGTTTGTCTAATTGTTTGAGATGTTAGAAAAACAAGATCGTGGAGCAATAAAATAAAATAAAATGATGAAATAAAACAAAGAAGATACATAATACAATAGAGACATAGATATATGTGATTCACCCAATGTAGGCTATGTCCACCAGAGAAATGGTTAGGTCCTTATTTTTTATTATCCAACAAATGAAGGAATACGACCTACACCACACCAATTGTAACTTCCTCTTCTTGCTCTCATAGTATCCTCTCTCATAATACAATATTCACAATGATACACAGCCACAATACATTTCTCTCATAAAAGAGGGTTTCCTTCTAGGGAAAAAAACTCTAACATAACAGATATATGACCTTATATTGAATGGTCCATATTTACTATGAAATTACAATATGCATTTACAAGGAAAATTTTCATTCAGGGACTTCGCCCATAAACCCCCGTCGGGGCCCCTCTTGCCCCCAGACCCCGCAGGGGGGAAATACCCCCTCGCAACTCCCCAGTGTGGAGGGGTGTATAGTATTCATGGGGTAGAAACATAGTTGAAAACAAATACCTATGAAACAGGAAGATAATCAGGGTCCACAACCAACAATCTCCCACTTGGATACTGATCAAAACAACTCTACTCTCGTTATACCTATTGCACTATACTCCACCTTGGACCTAGAAAATTTATCATCTTCACCTTCATGCTTGAAGACCAATTGAAACTAAGAAGGAAATCAATTTCTCCTTGGTTACTCCCATTGTTAACATGTCTACAGGATTTTGGCTAGTGTGTATCTTTTTCAACTTCAAATGTCCATACTCAAAGACAGATTGTATGAAATGGTACCTGAGTTGTATATGCTTATTCTTCGAATGTAAGGATGAGTTAATTGCAAGATAAATGGAACTCTCGATGTCATAGTACAACCTATTTTTCTCTTGCTTCTTTCCCAATTCCTCCATAAACCTCTGTAACCAAATCATCTCTTTACTAGCCTCTGTAGCATCAACATACTTTGCCTTTGTTGTTGAAAGTGAAATAATCTTTTGCAGTTTTGAAATCCAACTTACTGTTGTTCCACGAATAGTAAAAACATACCCTGTGGTGCTCCTCTTGCTATCTTTTTCACCTATCATATCCAAATCAACATATCCCTATAGAACATTGTTTGAACCTCCAAAACATAATGCATGAGTAGCAGTTCCTTTCAAATACTTAAGAATCTACTTTACTGCCTCCCAATGTTATTTACATGTATTTTTCATATACCTACTCACAACTCCCACTACATGTGAAATATCTTGCCTTATGAAAACCATCACATCCATCAAGTTGTCAACTGTTGATGAATAAGGGACCCTAGACATGTATTCTATCTCCTTTTGTGTCTTGGGACACATTTCTTTGGTTAATTTGATATGGTTGGCCAAAGGTGTACTAATTGGTTTTTCAGTCTACACTCTAAACCTCTCCAACACCTTTTCTATGTACTTACCCTGAGACAATGTCAAATTGTGATTTTTTCTATCTCTTGTTATTCTCATACCAAGGATTTTCTTTGCAACACCCAAATCAATGTATCAACATTTCCACACATAATAGATAGGTCTTGAATATAAGACAACTACACAAAATTTCAAGGCTATTGTGTAATTGTAAATACAACAAGTGTCGAGGGTTACAGTCAAGTAGAGAATACAATAACTATATTCAGCGTGCGGACAGATAAAATTCATTATCAAGTGGATTCGGGCATTGGCCTTCACCACCGTTAAAGAAGAGACTACATGAAAAGACTCAAGAGTAAACAAATACATGTACATAGACTCTTTCCCATACACAAAACCTCTCGTTCCATGGCTCACAGAGTTGTTAATATCCTTATGTTACAATTTAAGTCGGGAGCGGTAAAAACTTAAAAGGTTTAGTTATGTATAAGCGACACATAGTGGAACTCTAGCCATGGGTTTTTGAACTTGGAAAGAACTCATAAAGACATGGGACATGTGGTTTAAATATTAACAAATAAAAACAAAACACGGTACCATAATCTCTTTCGAATCAAAACTAGTAATGCGTAGAAACGTTACTCGATTATACGAAACATTCGACTTCGTACAGGCATGTTGTTGCATCTATATACACCCATATCTGAGCTCTAAAGAGTAACCATGTCGCAACGAGTGCGGAGGTTGAATGCGTTGAGCGTAATGATGCCTCGAGCCCATCGTTCGGAGTGTAAGGGTGACCTCCCCCTACTGCCATGTGAAACCAGTGAAGTGGAGAGCCTATATCGGTTAGCTTCCTGGAGTATCACAACCCGGAGTACATGGTAGGTAAACCAGTTTAAGAGCCTGCCATACCTTTAATTCGATTAAAGAACAACATCAAGTCGTAAATTTTCGAAGTACATTTATCATCCACTATTTCATAGAGCCATCAGATTCATTACATTGCCAATTAGCGGGACTAGGGTCTTGTTAGGACTGGTGTCACATATGTCCGAGTAAGCATATTAACTAATGAAACTACCTTTTAACAAGTGGTTCCATGAAACATGACTTGGAGAAAGGAACCTTATGCGCTCATGTCTATTGTATGTCTAGGTTAAGACTTTGTATAAATTTTGCATGGGAATAACGTGCTTATATATGTAACAAGCATGATACACTCCATCGTGATGGTTAGGTTTATTCCTCCTAGATTAGAAAATAAACTCTATGATTCGACCTTTATGCACTTCAGAATAGCATAACAAGAATATGAGTTATGGTTAGGGATATTCCTTCTAGTTTAGGAGTGAAACTATTACATAGGAAATCTTTATGGCCTACAAGAATAATATAAATGATATTAGAGGATATCATTATAGACAAGATATCATTATAGTTAGAATATCATTTCCTCTCTTATGGATGGATGTATAAATAAAGTTTTTGAAACGAATAAATGAGTCGAGTAACGATTGGCTGAAACCATTAGTGAGACGTATATGGTCATTGACAATAAGATTAATAGATTGCTTCCCAATCTTTAAAAAAAAAAATCTTGTATAAATTTTTGGGATACATTACATATTTACAAGGCAATTTTTTCTTTTGGGCCCATTTGCCTCCGAGTTGGGGGATGATCCTAGGGGTAAGTCTCTCTTGTGGAAGGGTGTACATTATGCCAGGGTGTACATGAGAGATGCTATATATATAGTGAGACATGTTGTGTGTATAAGAAGAGAAGATAATTGTATGACTAAGTTGGTTATTGTGGTTTTTTCTCACATTGAGTTTCTACATAAATCACTCTTTCAATTATGTGATTATTGTTCTAACTTTATTTAGCTGCCAAACAAGAAGGGTGGAAGGAATTCTAACGATAGATTCGCTCTGTCTAGGTCGACACCGTCCACGCTCCGTAAAAGGTCTTTAAAAAGCTTATCAAAGTGATGGTCTCTAACCGACTCTTGATGTCGTCTGACCGTTGTTGGTTTGACTAGGGAAGGGGAGTTAGTTTCAACGGCAATTTTGTTTGAAACTGTCTCTTTCATAGTCTCAAAACATATGGTTTCATCATTCACGATTCCATTCTCTAGCATATCTTTTGCACATAGGAGTGTTCCAGTAATTCTTCATCTCATGACCAGTACGCCCTGGTATTCGTCCTGCTATTAGTGACCAGCTGCAAACACATATAATAAAATTAGTGTTAATGTTATTGGATATGTTTGTTACTTTTAATTTAATATTTGCAGCAGCACTTCAACATGTGATGCCAAGAGAATACTGTCACATAGATCCATATTTATCTAAGATTTATAGCACCGGGCAGTGTGTTGTTCGGTTTTTTATCCGACGGGAAACATTAGAGTTTAGTGTTATAGAATAAGAGATTTTCCTTTGCCTAAAATCTTTTCTTAGCTTTGTCACAATATCAGAGTAAGTTAGCTCTCTTATTAGTTGGGAATTAGCATCTTCTATGTTTACTCATTAAAGTTATATCCAGCTAATTAAAATTTCATTCTAAATTGACTTATAGTCAACCAATTAAAAACATTTTCATTTCATATTCCAAAAACGTTTACTGTTGGAAACGGTGACAACAAAACTCATCCATGAATAGGATTCTAGATCCTATAAAACAGGATTGGTTGTAACTAAGGCAACCAAGTTAGAATACGGGTGAATCAAATCAGGATTGGTTGAAACCAATGCACCTAAGTTAAACTATGGATGAGATTACATTTAATGATCAATTTCTAATATATAATTTGTATGCCCGTAGAGGCTGAGTGTGTGTTTGAGAGGAGTGAGCTTGTCTGTAATCTCCATTAGCTGAATAATAAGATAATCGATACCTGCGCTTGGTGGATGTAGCCCAACATTTGGGTGAACCACGTAAATTGTTGTTTGTTGTGTTCTTTGTCTGCATGTATTAATTTTTCTTATGATAAATAGTGTTTCTGCACTTGCAAATTGCAACAAGTGGTATCAGAGCTCAGGAGCTCAGAAATTGAGGAGCTGAGGAGGACGCAGCTAGGAAGAAGCCGAAGCCTGGAAATTCGTTTTTTTTGTGGCAGCGCTTGGCAAAAAGTTGCAGGGTGTCGACGCTCGACAGGAGGCTAATCGGGTGCGTCAGCACTGGGCAATAGGTAAAGGGGGAGCGTCTGAGCTGCACACCCAAGATACGGACGCGCTGTTTAATGAAACTTTGTTGTGTTTTGAGAGGGAGCGCCGAGAGGAAGCCATCGCTCACCTCTCCAGCTAAAAGGAGCGTCAGCCTCCTCCTATACTTCTGCGCGGGTTGCATTTCCTATTAAGCGCACTCCTGTACACTCCAATGGAGCGCTAATATATATAAGGAGCGCTCCCCCCCCTTTTATGAAAAGATTCATTATTTAAAACTAATACTTTTACATCTTAAAAGGTATTAAAGGTTATTTTTTTTTATAAAGTATTCAAAGTTTTTATTATATTTTAAAATATAATATGGAGGATGATTGGAGTAATAAGTTAAAGTGAATTTTTTATTAATTTCTTTTTTAAAAGGGGTGAATGTATGTATGTAATTTCTTTGAAAATTACACAAGATTACTTAGGGGCTTTTGGATATTACAAACAATAGTGTTTGTTTCCTTTTATGTTTCCTCTAATGAAAAAGATGCAGAGTGCCAAGTTCGAAATTGAAAAGTTTAATGGCAATAACAATTTCGAGATCTAGAAGGTTAAGATGCACGATCTACTCGTGCAACAAGGCGTGGTGAAGGTGTTGTTGGGAAAAGCAAAGCAACCTGCGTCCATAACAGACGAAGATTGGGATGAGATGGATGCGAGAGCACTAAGTGCCATACGCCTGTGTTTGGCCGACGATGTATTGTTCAACATTGTTACAGAGAAGACAGCAGCTGGTTTGTGGTCAAAGCTGGAAAGCTTGTACATGAAAAAATCCTTGACAAACAGGATCTTTCTGAAAAGACAACTGTATAGTTTGCGCATGAAGGAAGGTACGAAAATTGTTGATCATCTAAATACTTTCAATACTCTTCTAGTTCAGTTGAGTAGCATGGGTGTGAAATTTGAATATGAAGATAAGGCAATTACTTTATTGTGTTCTTTTCCCACGTCATGGGATCATTTCGTTACCTCTATTAGCTTTAGTTCAACACAAACTATTGAGTTTGATGATATTGTTGGAGCTTTACTATCTGAGGAAACAAGGAGGAAATCAAATCAAGAAACCTCTACATTTGAGGCATTGGTGGTCAGAGGCAGACCAAAAGAAAGAGGACAGGGTCAGAGGGATTTCTCTCGATCAAAGTCGAAAGGCAGAAAGAGCAAGCTCAAGTGTTGGTTTTGTGGAAAATGTGGACACCTGAAGAAGGACTGTTGGAAGCGACAACAAGCCTCCAAAGAAGACCCTCAAAAGGAGACGAAGGAAGCAAATGCAACCGAAACAGGTTCAGTAACAGGTTCAGGTATAGTTGATGAAGTTTTATCAATTAATACTGGTTCACGTCATGATCAACATTGGCTATTAGATTCTGGTGCTTCTAACCACATGTGTCTTCATAGACATTGGTTTATTACTTACGAGTCTATAGATGATGGAGTTGTTTACATGGGTAATAATATTTCATCTAAAGTTATGGGGATTGGTAGCATCCGAATTAAAATGTTTGATGGAACTGTTAAAACACTAACTGATGTAAGACATGTACCTGATCTTAGAAAGAACCTAATCTCTTTGGGATTCTTAGACAGAGGAGGCTATAATACCATTTTTCAAGGTGGAGTTATGAAAGTCTACAAAGGAATTCTACTGGTTATGAAAGCAAAGAACGTTGGTAATCTGTTTCTGTTAGAGGGGAGGACTGAATCAGATCATGTGACAGCGGTATCTGAGAGCGACAGTGATTCTGTTCGACTGTGGCATCAACAGTTGGGTCATATGAGTGAACAAGGATTAAAGGTATTAACTGATCGCAAGTTACTTCCTAGCTTAAAGTCTTTAAAGTTAGATTTCTGCAAGCACTGTGTTTATGGAAAACAAAATAGGCAGATATTTAAAACCGGAAGACACACCAGTGAAGGAATCCT
>ML783480.1:774407-793566 GCA_009831015.1 Picea engelmannii | reverse complement strand
AAGCAAGAAAGATGAAGGTCCCACAGTGGATTCTACTTTATACAAAAGTTTAGTCGGCAGTTTGTTGTATCTTACAACAACTAGGCCTGACATCATGTATGCAGCCAGCCTTGTTTCCAGATTCATGGAATCACCCAAGGATTGACACTGGAAAATGGCAAAACGAATTTTGAGATATGTAGCAGGAACACTACATTTTGGTTTATGGTACACTACATCTGATTATAATCAACTTTCTGGTTACACAGATAGTGACTTTGCAGGTAGCCTAGACGACAGGAAAAGCACATCAGGATATGTTTTTCAACTGGGCATGAACCTGATTTCATGGGCATCGAAGAAGCAACCAATTGTATCAATATCTTCTGCAGAGGCAGAGTATGTAGCTGCTACCTCAGATTCTTGTCAAGCAGTATGGCTATGCACTTGTGCCTGGAGGCGACATTGTTAATTTAATGATCCATCACATGATTGATTTCGTAAATGCCGAGAGAACAAGAAAGTTTGCCTTGCCCAACAATTTGACCATTCGAAGGCAAGAAAATGAAAAGCCTCGGCCAAAGAACTTGCCAATCAGAAACGTCATGAGAAATCCAATCTGCACAAACTACTGCCATTCAAAGACACCATGAGACATCCAATCCTTCACAATCTATAGAGGACTGTTGTTCTCGGAGAGATGTCCTTTCCTAGATCAAAAGATTATCCACTATATGTAATGGGCTGAGGCATTGTAAATCATAGGTCCGCAGGAAAATCCTTTCAGATCGAAAATGGTAAGAAAACTCGATCAAATCAGATCAGAGTGGTTTTCAGGTGTCCAATTATAGGCACAGATGGCCATTGACAAAGGACAGAAAATCCGAGAGACAGGCAGATTCTCAAAACATCTAGGGTGTAACGACAGGTTTCGAGACATGTTTTGGAAGTGTGTCATCCTTTACCTTCGATGTAATTAAAAGAAGCTATTTTATCTTCAAAAAGTTTGTTTTTTAAGTTTTTAATAAAACAATACAGTTACAGTCGAACCAGATGTATTATTTCTATATAATTTTAATATACAATTGGTCAATATAAAATATAGAAAAAATATTAATTAAAATAAAGAATGTACACATTTTTAAATATCAAAATTAGAGTTTATATATGACATGATTAAAACTTAACATTATATTAGGAGATTTACATATTGCATAATAATATTTATAAATGTAAGTAAACAAATTTGAATTCAAATTTATATCTTTAAACATTTAAGCGACTTTTTTAAATATTATAATATTTAAAAATATATTAAATAATATTTAAATATTTAAATTTATATGATCAATTATTTTATTTTTTTAAATGAAAAAACAATAAAATCAAAATCAATGATAATTTTATGATCAAACAAATATATCAGTCTTGAACATTATTTGACTTGTTTATATTGGAATATTGTGCTAGAAAGAAAACATGTTATTTTCTATTATTATAAACTGTGTTATTATTGATATTAAAATAAAATTTTAATATAAATAAAATAAAGATAATAGTAATAAAGATATTGAATAAAGATATAACTATCACATTTAATGGTGAAAATTTTGAGGTAATTTCTTAACCATAGTTTTGTGTTTTATAAATTTTTTAAAAATCTTGAAAAAGAATTCACTGTTAACAAAAATTATTATTAGAGAAACAATGAGTTAAATAAAAATTCCTTATTTTATGATAATAGAAAAAAGAACTTATGGCTACAAATAGATTATGTAAGAAAATTGCAAAACTCAAGATAAGAATTAGTTGGATAATACTATAAAATGGGGAATTGAAGAAGAAGATTTAGAATTTGTATAAAAGAAGTGTGGTAATATTTCTGTGAAAAATTGAGATTCTATCAACTTATTTGTTAACGAAATATAAACTTAACTATTACCTTTGTAAACAAAAGTACCCTATAAGATAGAATGTAATCCAATGATCACATCTGCATAATGAAGAACACTTAAGAAACGAGAATGTAAACTGACTCCTTAGGTGAGACAACACGTGGAGGTCACGGAAGCAAAGCCATGCTTCGTTCAAATTAATCAATGAGAATTATAATGTATATATAAGGTGCCATACCATTTGAACAGTTTGAAATGGTTGGAGCCAACCTCAAGTAATCACCACAACTAATTCTCCATTATTTATAAGTTTCCCTTTTAATGGAGAAAGCATTGACATCCACACCTAACATCTCTCTAAACAGTTCAAATTTGATCTTCCC
This sequence comes from Picea engelmannii, assembly GCA_009831015.1. Lineage (NCBI taxonomy): Eukaryota > Viridiplantae > Streptophyta > Pinopsida > Pinales > Pinaceae > Picea > Picea engelmannii. The sequence continues at coordinate 791,309 of ML783480.1, read as the reverse complement.
AAGAGGCTCAGTCAAAATATCAACAACATTTCACTAGTATTACAATACATTAAAGCAATGCCATTAGACTGCATTTTTTCTTGAACAAAATGGAACTAAGTATCAACATGTTTTTTCCTTGAATGATAAACTGGATTATTTTCCAACTTGATTGAGATTTGGTTATCAAATTTTATTATCATAGCTTTCCTTTGCTCTTCTCCAACATCTTGAAGTTGTCTTTTCAACCAAAAAATTTCACAAGTTGCTCCACAAAACTCTTTATATTCTGTCTCAATGGATGACAAAGATATAGTAGGTTGTTTCTTACTATTCCATGAAACAATCCTGAATCCAATGCCAAAGGCATATCTTGTAGTAGATCTTTGATCATTCAGATTGCCAGCCCAGTCTGAATCTAAGTAACTTAGTAGCTCAACATCGAATGAATCAATATATTTAATACCATAATCGATTGTGAGTATATGGATCAAACGGTTTATATGTTTCAAATTCTGAACAATACCCTATAAAAATACATTTGATGGCTTTAGCATCAAGATTATTCTTCCTATCGACCTTGTCTGCATTGGTCCTCAAACATCAATGTGCACTAGTTATAATAGATCTCTTTTTCTCCTATCAGGATTAGAGGGGAATTCATCTCTGTGCATCTTTCCTAATGCACAACCTTCACAAGAAGAATACTCATTCTTCAACATAGGGAGTTTTTCAACCATACCTTTTTCTTGTAATAACAACAAATCATGATAATTAATGTGACCATACCTTTGGTGCAAAAGAGTTTCTGTAGACATAGTTGCAGAAGCCAATGCTTGATGATTCTTGTTGGTGACATCAAATTTGTACAGACCTCCAACTCTGACTTCTAAGGAAACAGTTCTGTAATGATCCTGCAAGTCCTTCACTATAAAATGTGTCTTGAAGAATTCAACCTTCAAATTATTATCTCTAATTGTGGACACATAAATCAAGTTTTTCTTTATCCAAGGGACATACACAACATTGTGAATGTGCCTGATAGTACCATTCGAAAGTGTTATTGGAATATCTCCATATCCATTGATCTAATAAGAATGATCATATCCAAGATAAATATGGGCACCATCGTGTGTTTCTTTAAAGTTTCTATACCAATTCTTGTTATATGTCATGTGAATTGAAGCTCCAGAATCAGCAAACCATGCATCAACATCATCAATTTCAGTAAATAGTGCGTCATTAAATACAAACAATTTGAAATCTTTTGAATCAATATTCGTGTTTTCTTGTGCAAAATGTCGTGAATGTTTTCTATTTTTAATCCTAGCCTCATCATCATTTTTCTTCTTATAGCATTCTCTAGCAAGATGTCGAGTCCTACCACAATAGAAGCACTTAGGTTCATTTCTATTCGATCGAATATGCTGATTTGGATTTGGAAATGACTTCCTCTGAAATGAACTTCCTCCTCTCCCTCCTTCTCGTGTTTTCCCTTTAGGGAAACTCTTCTTTGTCTATAGTGCTAAGTCTAAATTATGAGGCTTCAAATTTGTGCGCCTCTCTTCCTATTGAAACAATATACCTTTCATTTCCTCAAAAGTAGGAGTTTTCTCCCTCACTGCAAGGCCTGTTATAAACATTTGATAGTCCTCTAGCATTCCATTTAGGGAAATTGTGACAAGATCAATGTTTGACACTTTTTTTCCTATATCTCCCAACTTATCTTTCATTTTTTTAATTCTCCCAAGACAAGAAGTAATAGACGCATTTATATCCATTTTAATACTTAGCAATTTACTCTTTAGGAAAAGACTGTGATTTGTATTATTAGTTTGATACAGATCTTTAAGTACTTTCCAAGTTTCACTGGAAGTCTTAGCATCTCTAATATGTGGAATTATGTTATCTTTAACATACATTCTCAACAGTACCTTGGCTTTATTCTCCCACTTATCCCAATCTAGGATTGTTGTAACTATCTCATCTTCATTGGCATGCGCTTCATCTCCATTCGCGATCGTCCATATGCCATCAAGATTTGTATTTTGAATTTCCAATTAATCAAATTCGAGCCATCTAACTTGTTGACTTCATTGAGATATGTTTCTGCCAACAGAGTCACCATCCTTCCAAAATTCTTCACGCAACAACCTTGCAGAAAATTCAAAACAACGATTCGAACGCAATAAGACAAATTTACTAGGGCGATCTGGACGAGCAACGATCTCCACAATCTTTTTCAAGCGCATGAGTGATGACACCAGAAACTGGACCCCACGAAACTGGACCCCACGACTCGTCCAATGATGGTATTGCTGATATTGCCAATCCTCCGATCGTTCTCCAAACATACTTCAAAGAGGGAAGCGCGCATCGAGAGGCAACGGTTGAATGCAGCGAGTGTCGCAGGTATACAATGCAAATAAGTCCCGCTTGAATAAATGTGAAGGAATAAATGAGTGGGAACGGATGTACAACTTCACCTTTTGTCCAATCAAATGATAGGATCAAGCTCGGTTCGCCTAATCCAATAGAGGAAGAAGGTTCGTCAATAACAAATTTTCGACATGCATTTTCCCTCACAACGAGATCAAACTCGTTTCGACCGCTGTGGGATTGCCAACAAACAAAGATGAGGTATTCCTCTGACAGAAAACGCAGATCCTCTTACAGCGATCCCGCAGACCAGCAATGGAGGTGTTCTGCTCTGGGCGCACTCTCCACGCCCTTTCACGTGATCTGCCTCCTCACATAATAGACATTGATGAATCTCTCATCGGTTGAACTTGCTTATGTGATTCGCCTCTCCAGGATAGAGAATGATCCACCTATGCGATCCGCTCACAATGGACAATGATCCTCCAGCTTTGATACCAACTTAAGAAATGAGAATGTAAAACGACTCCTCAAGAAATGAGAATGTAAAACGACTCCTCCTGCCAGACAACACCTGGAGGTTGGGAAGCAAAGCCATGCTTTATTCAAATTAATCAATGAGAATTACAATGTATATATAAGATGTCATACGATTTGAAACGGTTGGAGTCAATTTTAACTAATAACCGCAATTAATTTTCCATTATTTCTAAGTAACATTTCAAAAAAAATTATATACATTAAAAATATATACTTTCTAAATTTAAAAAATTTTTTAATAAAAAAAACTGTGTATTCTTATTTTGAAAAAATAAATAAATTGAGAATAAGATATACATACATTGTCCTATATATAAACAAGACAACCAAAAAGTAATCAATTAAATATGAGGATTTGAACAACTTACATAACAACATGTTGAAGATGCTACTAAGTGAAATAAGTGATTGTATTAAAAATGTTTCAAAACACCATAAATTTTATGAATAGGTTGAGGCATAAACTTACAAATGTAAATTATATATATATATATATATATATATGCGGTAAAATTTATATAATCATATAAAGTATTGAGAAAATTTGTATTTACAATTTTTTTAGTATATATATATATATATATATATAAAATTAATATTTTGATCATTTGATATTCATGTTTTTTGAAAAATAATGATAGTATCAATTGTTCTATTGCTCTGCAACTAGGGTTTAGAACTGCACCGCTGCTACCACGAACTGTGTCACCACGACGGCTGCCCCATAGGGGCTCATGTCTCGCAGGGAAGGGGCGTCGATCGGCGTCTCCTACAGCCAAGCCACGGCAAATGAGAACCTTGCAGCAGGAGGGAAAAGGCCGACCTTTCAGCTGCCTCAAGACATGTGCTCGAAGCTCCATGTGGAAGGGACTTTCAAGGACCGGGAGATGGATATTGACCCAATTAAGGAAACTGGTCCTGCAAACACCTCAGTACGTTGGATGTCGGGCAAATGCATTCCACAGGCACCATAGGCTCCAAAATATATCATAAGATCGCCTCGCATAGAAGAGAAGAAGCAATATATGCAAGACTATGCCCTGGTGGGAAAATTTCTAGGGCTCTGGCCTTCTGAGCGTGATCTAATCAAATGGATATAGAACTGGTGGAAACCAAAAGGCCATTACGATATGCAACTGGGCTCCAAACGGTTCTTCACAATAATCCTCCACAATCTTGAGGATCGCAACCGCATCTTCGACAGGGGCCCATATTTTTACAACTCGGCTGGACTCTTCTTAAGATTCTGGATGGAAAAGTTTAGCCTGGAGAAGGAAGACTTTGTCCATGTGCCGGTTTGGATTAGACTGCACTCTCTTCCCCAGGAATTCTGGCTGGAAGAGGTCCTAGTCGGCATTGGCAACACCATTGGCATCTATGTTAAATCCTCTAAATCCACCAAGCAGCGGCGCTACACATCCTGCACGCGAATCTGTGTGTATCTAAACATAGCAAAGGTGCTCCTAGGATCCATCACGTTGGAGTATCATGACAAGGACTGGTCTCAGACCATTGACTATGAACACATCCCATTCCGATGCAGGAAATTCCACGAACATGGTCATCTCTGTAGAGAATGCCCTCTCAATTCGGCCCACAAAGAAGGGAACCCAGAAAGCGGCAAAGACAAGGAAGGCTTCATACAACTAGCAGGGAAGAGGCGGCAAGGAGGTAGAAAGCAACTGGCTCAGGTAAGTAAAGATCCTTCAACCAACAATAATTTTTCAATTTTACATGATCAACCAGAAAACCCAATAACCCCTTCAAATCTGGATGCACCACCCCTGGACAAGGGTCCCCATCCAGTTATCCAAAGTACTGAACGAACCCCACAGAGTAAGGAACCAGATCTCCCTCCCCTAGACCTGGCACTAGATCTACAAGATTTGCAAGAGATAGAAGATGGGGACGAGGAAATGGAGATGGATGAGCAAGACCTAGCAGGGGTAGATCTGGAGCACTTGGAGCACGCCTATAGGTAGCAAAAACTTTACACCATACCTAAGGATCAACTGCGGAAGGTGCACAAAGTTTTTCTCAACTCTTCAGCCAGATCCTCAGCACGTGCTAGCAAATCCTTGGGAATCCAGGGTAACCAGACAAAGAACCCAAACAAAGCCCAGAAAGATGAAAAGAAAAGGGGGAGGAAATACACAAACAAGCTCATACAGGAAATAGGAAACTTCATGGTGAACTCAAGGCAAATCCACCTAATCTCATACAACTTCCCTCCTCTTTCCTCTCCTCCATCATCATGAAGATCATATCATGGAATATCAGAGGCATCAATGGGCATAGAAAACAAAAAATGCTACGAGAACTGATATTAGTGGAAACTCCAGACATTGTTCTATTGAAGGGAAAAAAATGCACTTCAGAAGACATTGACAGGCTACTTCCCAATTGCTGGAGGCAGGGAAGAGCGGCCTCAGTCGACGCCACAGGAATGGCTGGAGGATTGACAATCCTATGGAACACCAACGCCATGCTGATGGAAAACATTTTCACCACCAAATGGTCCATCACAGCTGATTACAGGCTTATCGGCTCAAACAAGCCCGGACATCTGACCAATGTCTACAGCCCGGCCACTCCACGGGACAAGCAAGCCTTCCTCAAAATCCTGAGTTATTTATCTAGCATCACACAGCATAATAGATGGATTTTTGGGGGGGACTTCAATATCATCCGCAGTCTAGAGGAAAAAAAAGGTGGATCAAGATGGCTGGATCAAGAATCCAGCGACTTCAACAGCCTAATAGAAGACCTTCACCTCATCGACCTGGAGGCTAGCAATGACATTCACACCTGGACAAACAGAAGGACATGAATACATCAAATCGCCTGCAAACTAGATCGATTCCTAATCTCGGAATCTATCATGATGGATGGCACGGTAATGGAATCTACTATCATGAACCACTCTCGTTCAGATCACTGGCCCATACAATTATGGTTGGATGTCCCGACCACAACTGGCAAAAAACCCTTCAGGTTTGAACAGTTTTGGCTAGACCACCCTGATATCCAAGCAAATATTCAAAACTGGTGGTGGGAGGAAGGGACTCCTCATGGCTCCAAGATGTATAAGTTCCAGCAAAAGTTAAAGAATCTCAAACAAACTCTCAAAATTTGGAACATGCATACCTTTGGCAACATTTTTGAATCCCAAAAACAGTTGTTAGCACAAATGGATGAAATTCAGCAACAGATCAAAGACCAAGGGCTAACGGAGGAACTAAAAGCCCAGGAAATAGAAGTAACTCAATAGATTGAGGCTAGGAAGAAACAGGAAGAAATCTTATGGAAATAGAAATCACGGGTTCAGTGGCTCAAGGAAGGGGAATGCAACACCAAATTCTTTCACAGAACTGTCATCCAAAGGTGGCACTTTAATAAGATCACACATTTCATCTCAGATGAAGGGGAAAGCATCCACTCCCATGCAGACATGGAAATGACCCTGCTCGAGTATTTTCAAGGCCTCCTCACAGAGCCCATCCAAGATAGACATGAAGCAATCAATAAGGTTACGCGACATGTGCCCTCTCTCGTCACCCAAGAGAAAAACGCGGCCCTCCTCCAGCCTTTCACCATCGAGGAAGTAGATCAAGCACTTTAGGAAACCCCCAAGTGCAAGGCTCCTGGGCCCGACGGCTTCACTAGTGACATTTTCCATTACTGCTGGTCGATGATCAGGACCGAGGTTTGGGAAATTTTGGAAGACTCTTGAGCCACTAGACAGGTCCTCCAAGCTCTCAATGCCACTTTCCTTACCCTGGTCCCCAAAGAGGGGCAGGCTTATTGGCCCAAGCAGTACAGGCCTATAGCTCTCTGCTACGTCATCTACAAACTCCTCACCAAGATGATAGCTTGAAGACTCAAGCCCATCCTACCGACAATCATCTCCCCCAAGCAATCCAGATACGTCGAAGGCAGGCAAATCCTGGATAGTGTTATCCTAGCCCATGAAGTAATTCACTCCCTGCAAAAGACCAAAACTCTAGGTATGCTCCTCAAGTTAGACCTCTCTAAAGCTTTTGATAAGATAAGCTGGGAGTATATGCAAGCAATGCTTCTGGCTTTTGGTTTTGATCAGAACTGGGTAAAGTGGATTATGAATCTAACCTCCATGGCTTTATTCTCTATTCTCATCAATGGGGTCCCCTCACGACCCTTCTCCCCTTCAAGAGGGATTAGACAGGGCGATCCCCTCTCCCCATTGCTCTTCATCATCCTGGCCGAAGGCCTCAGCTGCTCAATTCACGCAGCCCTACAAAACAACCTTCTGACAGGATTACCCTTGCATGACATCTCTCCCCCTATCTCGCACAGCCAATTTGTGGATGATACCCTCCTAATGGGCAACCCTCTTATCCGTGAAGCCAACTCTATCCAGGAGATCCTCTAGACCTTCTCTTACACCTTAGGCTTGGATTGCAACAAAGATAAGTCCCAAATCTTCTTCTTCAATACGCCCCCACCGATTCAGCACCACATCTTGGATATCCTGGGATTCAACAGAAGCTCCCTTCCGTCCAAATACCTTGGCATCCCCTTGATCGACAACGCCCTCCGCAATTCCTCTTGGGAGCCTCTCTTATCTTCTTTCTCTAAACAACTATCTTCCTGGACTTTTAGAGCTTTAAACCGTCCCAGCCGTCTCACTCTCCTCCAAGACGTTCTTCAGGCCCTCCCGATCTATTCTTTCTCAGCGCTAGCTGCCTCGAAGCTCGTCCTCATAGCCATCAAAAACTTATAGAGAAACTTCTTTTGGCAAGGCCTCAACAAAGGGAAGAAAATAACACTAGTCAGCTGGGATAAACTCTGTCAGCCCAAAAAACAAGGAGGGATGGGACTAAGGGACCCCTCTATAATGAACAAGGTCCTCAGCGCCAAAATTTGGTGGCACTAGCTAAAAAATCCAAAGGATCTTTGGGCCAAGCTCTGGAGGCAGAAATACACTCCAAATATGGCTGAGAAGAACTTAACCCGTTGGAATGGGGACAACCCGAGATCTTTAATCTGGACAGCGACCAAGCAAAACAGACAGTTGGTTACTGAGCACGCTTTTTGGGAGATTGGTAATGGGGAAATGACTCTTTTTTGGCAAGACTCCTGGCAGCAGTGGCCAGCTCTGAATGCTGAAGAATGGGCCAGCGACATCTGCACCCCAGCCACACGGGCAGGCCTGACAAGAGTAGCGGACTACTGGCAGGACAATCTCGCGGAGGACACTTGGAGATGTTGGCATTTGGATAGGGAATGCCTTAATCTGGAGGTGCATTTAGAGTTGGCGCCTTTGCAAGAAGAGTTGGCTAAACGGAAAATACCCAAAATTGCAGGAGAAGATACACTTCGATGGGGATACAAGCCACAGGGTACTTTCACCACGCGAGAAGCATACCAAATTAAAACTCAGTCAAACCCCCTCCCAACTTCGAAGATCTGGAACAAAATTTGGAGTCTTAAACATTGGCCTAAAATCACTCTATTCCTTTGGCTGGTCTCCCATTCCAGCATTCTCACATGGGACAACCTCTCGAAAAGAGTTTTTGTGGGACCCTTGTTATGCATACTGTGTGGAGAAGCAGAGGAAACCATGAACCATCTCCTCAATTCCTGCCCCTACACAGCTCAAATCTGGGATCAAGCAACGATTATCATGCGCACCTCAGACCGCCTCAGGGATAGCATCCTTGAAACTATAACGGAATGGAGGAACAAGGCTTTTCACTCACCTCTCCTTAATCGTATTTGGCAACTCCTACCCGGCTTTATTCTTTGGCAAGCGTGGAAAGAAAGGAACAGGAGAATCTTTAGAAGCATCTCCCTCCCGTGGAAACAGTGTTGGAGACACTGCCATCGCAACATCCTGGAGACTCTCCACCTACAAAATTGGTCCAGCGTAGACTTAACTTGTCCACCTTCTGAACTCCCCATCCTCCGGCATTGGTTACCGCTTCCTTCTCTTCAGACTCTCCCCTCCCCTTCTCCCACCCTCCCTTCTAGCAACCCCTCCTCTTGGTCCCCCCCTCTGAAAGATTTCATCAAGCTCAATTTTGATGGAGCCTCTAAGGGTAATCCAGGGGCTGTCGGCTATGGAGTAGTCTTCCGCAACCATCATGGGCACATTCTCATCATAGGCATCGGCTCCATCGGGCACTCGACGAATAATACAGTAGAACTCTAGGGTCTTATCAAAGGTTTGCAATTGGCCATCAAAAACAATTCCGCCAAGGTAATTGTCAAGGGGAACTCACAAGTCATGATTGGCCTGCTGCGCAGGATCTTAAATGGGGCCAATCCGGACAAAATTTCACCTAGCTGGAGACTCTCACATGGCCTGAAGACCATCGCAGATCTAATGCAACCAAATCAGGCTATCATTCCTGCACATGTAAGGAGGAAAGTGAATCAAGTCGCGGACGAACTGGCTAATCTGGGTACCAACTGGAGTGGTCCAGAACTGCATTGCAACTCAGCCCGGGATCATGATCACCATATTCTCCAGCAGTGCATCCGCAAAATGAAATTGGTGGTTGTCTCCCCGAATGGAGTGTTAGTGTGGAGTACGTGGCGGACAGAGAGGGAAGGCATCAACCACCATGGCATAGAGCCACGTGATGGGCTCGTGCCACAGGCCGTCACCTTCCCATCAGAGTAAATGGCCTTTACGGTGATTAGAGGGTGCATTTATGCACTCCTCCTCTCCATATCTGCATCGTCATTTGGCTTGTGAAGCAATGGTTATCTCCTGTCTCCGTTTGCAAGCTGAAGGACCCTCCCCTTTGCAGCCATGGCAGCTAGGGCTCAATCCAAATAGAATTCTCTGGTCCCATGCAACCTCTGTTCACCACCAGGTCACATACCACTGCATAGTGTATCTGTTCTCGTAGGCTAGTAACCACTTCCTCCCTATGCCATGTCCCAGGGGAAGGCCGCGAAGGGAATCTCCCTGGAAGCCTCATCGACCCTCGATCTCTCCCCCCGACTCACCTTCCATAGGCTCCTCCCCCCCACTTCAGTCAGAGCATCTCTTGGCTCCCCTTCATGAACCGCCGAACCTGCAATTGGGTTGTTTGGCGATAACTCCCCGGCTGGCGAGCTCCTTCCTGCACCCTTCGAAGGCTTTCACTGCCCCCACACCGACCCCTGACCATCCGAGAAGCTCAAGCGGTGATTCTCCTCCGCATAGCAAGCATGAGGGTGTTGATCCTTTCAACAACGTGAAGTTTAAAGACAACCTCGCCATCCTTTACAACCTAGTTTTTGAGCTCTGTGAAGGAGTGGCGGATCTCCATTTTCGCTTACAAGCAACTGATGAGAAGCTGGAGGTCTTTCTTCAGATGCTTTCCTCCATGCAAGCAGCTTTCTCCTCAGACTCGGCAGAAGCGACCCCCACGGAGGATCCTAGAGCAGCTCCAGGTGTTGGACATGACAGGCCACAATGTTCTTCAGAGATGGCATGAGCGCAGGGCATGCAAGGACGCAATGTAGCAGAGAAGGATTTCATAGGGATACTGATGCAAAGTGATACTACAAAGGCTAATGGAACCATGGGCGAAGTGCAAGTTGACCGGCAATGGGCAGACGAGGTGATGTATATCGAGGAGGAGCCTTGGATAGAGGACCTCCACGCCACATGGTCGGGCTCTCCACCAGGTGTCTGAGTCTGTAGTGTTTTATTATGTCTTTTCAACCTCTGGCTAGTTTCAGTTGATGAACAGTCTATATAGGACCACTTTTCTTAACTTATCTTATAACTTTTGCTAAACTTATTTGTTGGCTGGATTGGTTTTCCCTCTGTTGGGGCAGTCTAGTTAGTCCAATTATTACATCATGACTATCAGCATGACTATCACTGCATTTTGTAACTTTGCCCCAGTTTTGGAAGGTTCTTTAAAAAAAAAAAATTAATATTTTGATCAAATATTTTTAGTTAAAAATAAAAATTTGAAGAATTTACATAATATAATTTATTAAATATAAAAATAAAATAAAACATAATTATATTATAAATATTAATAACAAATTATTTTAAATATATTATAAATTAAAACAAGGTTAAATTAAAAATTATATATATATATATATATATATATATATATATATATATATATATATATAATTTAAAAAAATTAATATTTTCATCAAATATTTTTAATTAGATATAAAAAAAATCACAATTTACATAATATAATTTATTAAATATAAAAATAAAATAAAACATAATTATATTATAAATATTAATAAAAAATATTTAAATATATTATAAATTAAAACGGATTTAAATTAAAAAACATAAAACAGACTCAATATAATTTATTAAAAATAAAAATAAAAATAAATAAATTATATTATAAATATTAATAAATAAATTATGTAAAAATCTTATAAATTAAAACATATTTAAATTAAAAGAACATATAAAACATACCACAATATCAGTGTGTTCGAGATTAAAACATATGTGAAATAAAAACTTTTTAGAACCCTCAAAAAAGTTTAAAACACATTAAGACACCTCTAAAATTAATTAATAAATAAATCAAATCTATAAAGTTTTACATTACAATTTTTCATGTTCAACAAAAGTTATGTCAAAAGTTATGTGAAGTAAATAAAAAACATATTACATTCATTGTTAACTTATTGGCAATGAGCACAATTAATCATTTTTTAATCTAAAATTCTAATTTGATGGCTAACAACTAAAGATGCTAGAATATTTTTAGTCGTCCTTCCAAATCAATGAATGTGATTTACTGTTCATAATCTCCTTGTATTTTTTAATGCATGATTATTTTTTAACATTTACCTAATCATATTAAGAAATTACTATAGCACAATATGCTTGCCATGTTTAAATGATTAACGTTTAACATTATCATGTTTAGATTATTAACCACAAATTTCCTCACCTGTCCCTCCATTTTCCTCTAGAGTTTTAGGGATCTGTGCGTACATTCATCAATCATAATTAATGATCTTTTAATCTTAAATTCTAATATGATGGTCATGCATTGAAGATGTGGCATATTCTTAGTCGTCCTCCAAAATCAAGGAGTCAGATTTATTGTTGATAACTTCTTTGCATTTATAAATGCATCCGTTAACCTGCCATGTTTAAATGATTAACTTTTAGAATTCTTCAACTGTTAATAAGTGGCTGAGATATGGAGGGTTTATTTTCTATGTAGGATTTAGCCACTATTCGTGTGATAGGCTGAGAAATTCACAGTTTCTTCATGCATGGCCTAGCGTTTTTACTGGTTTTTTTTTAAAAGTGAATTTTGTTTTTATATCAACAATTGGTCGTTCACCAGCTGCTAGTTAACGGCTGTGCTAGTCTATAAGCTATGATAAAATTTTAAACCATTTGTACGTCCATCAAAATTGAAAATTCAAAGCCCAATTTAAATCAAGCTATGACTATCCTAAAGCATTGTTTCTTTCATCAAAGTTGAAAATTCAATGATAGTTCTCATAAATCATCTTGCGTTTACCGATTGCCAAGGAGAGGATGCATTCGGATTATAAGCTCCTCTTCTTCATGCGAAATGTTTCCACGCTTGATATCGGGACGAAGATAATTTACCCAGCGTAATCTACAGCTCTTCCCAGAGCGCTCCAAACCTGCAAATAACTTCTGGGCTATAAATTCAAGTGACCTGATCTTCGGTACCTATGCACTCAACAGGACAGTTTGTATACCAACCAATCATGTATCCGTAATTATCATAGATTCATCTTTAAGCTAAAATATATGGTGATAGAACACTCCCCAGCCTATTTAGAGAAACTTCACCTTAAAATATATGCTGATAGAAATTTCACCTTTTGTCTGTGTAAAACACGTTGCTTCTCTAAGCACAATAATGCATTGAGTTTACCATCGGATCCACTAAACATGGATATTGTGTATGGTACGACAAACCTGGATTTGTATGTCACAACCCTAGTCAGCTTATACAAATATTGCCACTACAAAAATCCAACGTGAAGATTAACCAGGTTTATAAGTCTCTGTTAACCGAATAATCTTCCATACTGCTACATCAATTCATTTATAAACCCAAATTTACGAGGTAGAAAATGAAGTATGTATTTGATCACCTGCTCGCTCGGCAATAGATCTAGATTGACCTGTTCCATGAACGTTGATATAGGGGTTGGTTGCATCATATAAATTTATAAGAATCACTATTTTTTGTTATTCAAAATTCATTTCTAAATATAGAAATTAATTCAGTCTGTTGAAAAAGTTTCATGCCACTCGGATTCTACATAATAATCACTTAAATTTACAAATCCAACAATTTTTCCATAAATTTCAATCAAATATCCCAAAAAAAAAAAAAACCTTTGTTTCCTAAAATCCTTAACCTACTGCGTTGATATAGTCGATTAAAACAGAATCGTCCTCGATTGTACAAGCCCCCACTCTGAAGACATTTGCCATAATAGCCAGCAGCCTATCCCATGTCATGTCATGTCATCTCAGCTTCCTCGTTTGCAGTATCCTGTATAGTTGGTTTAGGTCTTTTTTGTTGAGAGCATTTATGTGTTGACGCAAGCATCGCTATTTTCTCGTCAGACGGTGCGGTGGGATTCGGCGAATCTCGGCTTTAGCTAGGGGGGTTTACTTGTAGGTAGTGTCCACTTGAAGTTTAGGTAAAACTTTAGATTCGAGCGTAGGTAATGGGCACTTGTCAATGGCGCAACTAAGGTGGCATTTATTTCGTGTCTTTTGCCCATTGCATTTCTACAGGAATTTGCTTGTGAAAATTGCTCCAATTACAAATTGAAGTTTTTCCTATCATAAATAATTTAGAGTAAAATCAAATCTAAATCCATTGAAACGATCGAGATTAAAGTTTTTTTAAACGATGATTTCAAGATTATTCAAAAAAAAAATCACCAAACACTCTGAGTGCCAATTGGGGGATTGATTGAAGACCTCCACCCTCCACCGTGGTAGGAGTTGTGTAATTATCTGTCAATGGAAATTTTTTAATGCGCATAAATGGAGTTCATGGCAATCTTTCCATTATTATTAGTTTTTGCATCAATGTGCATGGATTCCGTATCGAAGTGTCTCCACTCGATATATATTGAGAAATGAAGTGCGTTTGAAGTAATCGGAATAGAAAAGTAGGGTGTCAAATGTTGCCGACGAAGAACATGATAAAAAAATAACAACGAAGCGCACAAAATCGAAATAGAGATTAGATAAGTGCACAAAATCCAACATGTCATTGTTTAAATCCTATTAATATAAACAAAACTTTAATTTTTTATTTATATTCCTTATTTATCAAACTTGATATAATAAAATATTAAAAATTAACAATTGATCATATAACTTTGACTTATAATACAAGCCAGATGCCGAGGGAATTGATTGGATTGCGAGGAAAGCGAAGAGAGTACGAAATGCAAAATATAATCATATCAAAATATAATCCGCCTCATCTGTAACTTTGACTTATTAACACAATTGCAGACTTATTAATACAAGCCCAGCTCTGTAGGAAGGTGCCGAGGTAGTTGATTGGATTAAGAGGGAAGCAAAGAGAGTAGTAAATGCAAAATATAATCTTTATAAAATTATTAATATTAAATTTTTAATATCTTAATTTAAGTTTAAGGAATATTTAAACTTTTTTAAACCTTATAAAACTTTTAAATAATTATTATTGTTATTTGAAATGGTCAATTGTCAATATCTTGATGGTTTCGTAAATTCTAAATTTATAAAATCAGATCAATCCAAACTCATTTCAAAATACATTGTCAATTCCTTTGATACATTCTTTTTTTGGTCTTAAATTTAAAATTTAATAAATATCTAAATAATTTTCATTGTAAAATAGGTTATATACTAAGCCAAACTCATTTCAAAAAACATTGTCAATTGTCAATTCCTTTCACACTTTCTTTGCCTCAAATTTAAAATTTAATAAATATCTAAATAATTTTCATTGTAAAATAGGTTATATACTAAACCACTCTTCAAAACCTATCATTTATTATCCTCACTTCAAACCTATTATCCATTGGCTTTACCTCATTATTAAGATGATTTTCTAGTCTTTCTTTTATTTTTATTAATGTTTATCTTTTCTTCTCCTCTTTTATAATAATCAATTTATTTTTATTAATTATTTATTTATCTTTTTTCATTTTTTCATTTATATTTCTTTTTTTTTCCTTCAAATAATTTATAAATTTTAGTTTTATAATTTTTCTTAAAAATGTTTTATTTATCTTTTATTTATTTATCTATTTATTAAATATAATTAAGTTTGTAGAAATTTAGTACTTAATATTTTAATATTAATTTTGATTTAATTTCAATTGTTTCTTTCTACTAAGTTATAGGTTCAAATCTAGAAGGGTAGAGTATGTACACATGAGTAGACTTTAACAATCAAATAATTGCCTAAAAAAGTTTCTTGTCCCACAAACAAGAAGGTCTCATACACCAATTTAGTGTCTAACTTGACAGTGACCTTAAAATTAGATTATTATTATTATAACTATTATACTTTCTGATTTAAAAATATATATTCTTTTATGATAATTTGTTTAATAATTTATTTATATTTATTGTTTTATACATTTTTATTTTTAAAATAAGTATGACTATGTGTGATTAAAAATTTATGGTTTTGGAGTATTATCTAAAGTTGTTTCTGTTTGGCTAAGAGTTTGTCTTAGTAGGATGTAAAGAAACAAGTTAACTACTTAAGAGGGCCCAAAACCTAGAAAGGTTAAGATATCAAGACAGCCCCGAACATAAAGACATCTAAAATTCTGCCACTTTAGGGATCACTAACTAATCATTCCAAATAGTATGGTTTTCTTTGAATAATAGTAATGAATCATTATAAACCATAAAACTAAGTGGGTAGATGTATAAACAAATATATACAAATATATTAAATATTTCAAATTTATATGATGAATTATTTTATTTTTTTAAATGAAAAATAAGAAAATCAAAATAATCATAATTTTATGATGAAAAAATATAAAATTGCGAGAAACAAATATATAATTGTATTTCAACACTCGTTTATATTGGAATATTTAACTAAAAGAAAACATGTTATTTTATATTATTTACATAATCATGAGTTATTGATAATAAAATAAATTTTTAATATAAATAAAATAAAGATAATGGTAATAAATATATTGAATAAAGATATAACTATGACATTTATTATTCGTGAAAATTTAGAGTTAGTTTCTTAACAATAGTTTTATGGTTTATAAAGTTTTTAAAAATCTTGAAAAAAAAATTATAGTTCACAAAAATTATTATTAGTGAAACAATGAGTTAAATACAAATTCCTTATTTTATGATAATAGCAAAAAGAATTTATGGGCACAAATAGATTATGTAAGAAGATTGCAAAACAAAAAATAAGAGTTAGTTGGGTAACAATATAAAATGGGGAATTGAAGAAGAAGATTTAGAATTTGTTTAAAAGTAGTGTGGTAATACTTAGGTGAGAAAATGAGATTCTATCAACTTAACAAAAAATGAGATTTATTAAAGAAATATAAACATAACTATTAACTTTGTAAAATAAAGTACCCTATGAGCTAGAGTATAATCCAATGATTACCTCTGCATAATGAAGCACTTCAAAGAAAATGTGTATACATTAAAAACATATGTTTTCTAGATTTAGAGAATTTTTTTAATAAAGGAAAATGTGTATTATTTGTTTGCAAATAAAAATAAATTGCTAATAAGATGTACATAATGTTGCATGTATAAACAAGAAAAACAAAAAGTAATCAATTAAATATGATGATTTGAACAACTTACATAACAACATGATGAAAATGCTAATAATAGAAATAAGTGGTTGTATTAAAAATGTTTCAAAATACCATAAAATTTAATAGGTTGAGGCATTTTTAGATAAAAGTAAATTTACAAATGTAAATTATATATATATATATATATATATATATATATAT
>ML783480.1:732543-748428 GCA_009831015.1 Picea engelmannii | reverse complement strand
TGTATTAAATATTTTTTGTTACATTACGACGTTCGAAGATGTTCATCACATCGCGATATTGGGAAATTTTCGTCAGAGTGCGACGTTTGGAAATGCTAGTCACAATGAGATGTATGGAATCATGTTTTACTTTTTAGACAATGATTTATATTTTTTCTAACGACATTCATAACAAAAGGGAAATTTTCGTCACATTTTGACGATGGGGAACGTGTGTCAAAATGAGACATTGGGAAATGTTCGTTAGAATGCGACGTAGTCACAATGTAATGGAAATGTTCATCATAATGCGACATAGGGAAATGCTCATCATAATGCGACGTAGGGAAATGGTCGTCACATTGTGACGTTGGTAAATGTTCGTCATAATGCGACGTTGGGAAATGTTCGGCAGAATGTGACGTTGGTAAATGTTCGTCAGAATGCGACGTTGGGAAATGTTCGGCAGAATGCGACATTGGGAAATGTTCGGCAGAATGCGAGGTAGTCATAATGCGACGTAGGGAAATGTTCATCATAATGCGACGTAGGGAAATGCTCATCATAATGCAACGTAGGGAAATGGTCGTCACATTGTTACGTTGGTAAATATTCGTCAGAATGCGACGTTGGGAAATGTTCGTCAGAATGTTCAGCAGAATGCGACATTGGGAAATGTTCGTCAGAATGCGACGTAGTCACAATGAAATGGAAATGTTCATCATAATGCGACGTAGGGAAATGCTCATCATAATGCGATGTAGGGAAATGGTCGTCACATTGTGATGTTGGTAAATGTTCGTCAGAATGCGACGTAGGGAAATGGTCGTCACATTGTGACGATGGTAATCATTCGTCACAATGAAACCTTGGGAAATGGTCGTCACATTGTGACGTTGGTAAATGCTCGTCAAAATGCGACGTAGTCACAATGCAATGGAAATGTTCATCATAATGCGACGTAGGGAAATGGTCGTCACATTGTGACGTTGGTAAATGTTCGTCAGAATGTGACGTAGTCATGATGAAATGGAAATGTTCATCATAATGTGACATAGGGAAATGGTCGTCACATTGTGAAGATGGTAAACGTTCGTCACAATGCAACCTTGGGAAATGGTCGTCACATTGTGACGTTGGTAAATTTTCGTCAGAATGCGACGTAGTCACAATGCAATGGAAATGTTCATCATAATACGACGTAGGGAAATGGTCGTCACATTGTGACGATGGTAAACGTTCGTAACAATGCAACCTTGGGAAATGGCCGTCACATTGTGACGTTGGTAAATGTTCGTCAGAATGCGACGTAGTCACAATGCAATGGAAATGTTCATCATAATGCAACGTAGGGAAATGCTCATCATAATGCTATGTTAGTCACAATGCAATGGAAATGTTCATCATAATTCAATGGAAATGTTAGTCACAATGAGATGTATGGAATCATGTTTTACTTTTTAGAGGATGATTTATATGTTTCCTAAGGACATTGATAACAAAAGCGAAATCTTCGCCACATTGTGACGATGGGAAACATTCGTCAGAATGCGACGTTGGGAAATGTTCGTCAAAATGCGATGTTGGGAAATGCTCATCAAAATGCGACGTAGGGAAATGTTCATCATAATCCAATGTTTGGAAACACTTGACACAATGTAGAATCATATTTTGCTTTTGCGACATTGGGAAAATGGTCATTAGAATGTGGCGTCAAGAATTCTTTGTATGGAAGTCACAATGAGATGTATGGAATCATGTTGTACTTTTTACATAATGCAATAATGCATTTATACAATTAAATATTTTATTTAATTGTATTAAAGTATTAAATGATGGAAAACAATAATGTCTGTTATAAATAAAAGTATTAAAACATTAATCTACAATGTAATGTATGAATATTAATTAATTAGTAAAAATAAATTTATGCATTTTAAGATATAACCGTGAATGTCAAAAAACATTTAAACATTTTATAACATAATCCTCAATATACTAATCAAGCATCCATACATTAATAAAATATAAATTAATTACTCAAATTGAGACATTGGGAAATGTTCATTAGAGTGCAACTTTTGGAAATGTTAGTCACAAGATGTTAGTACAACGTTTGAAAATTTCAGACCTCCAAGATGTTCACATAAAATAAAATATTATAAATCTTAATATTGAACTCTATTGTTAATATTGAATTAATAAAATATATTCATAATACTAACTCATGTTCACATAAAATAAAATATTATAAATCTTAATATTGAACTCTATTGTTAATATTGAATTAATAAAATATATTCATAATACTAACTCTGTCCATCTTAATACTTGCAATTGTTAATATTGAATTAATAAAATATATTCATAATAATAACTCTATCCATCTTAATACTTGCAAATCATGAAAAGTTCACCTTACATTTAAAACAAGTATATCTCATACTTCATATTTGCACCTTGTTAATACTTTCTTTATCTGAATTGAAAATGTTTAATAAACACCATTATCTTTCCTATAATCGGTTTGTTATTCTTGAATATATGTTGTATAATAAAAACTATTATATTTCATAAAATTAACTTGTTATTCTTGTCTTCGTAGTGGGGACACCATAGTGCTTTTAATAATATTGTCTCTCGATTGAATGGTTCATTAATCAATATACCTAATACATGGATGTTTCATTAAACATTTGTCTTACAATCCCATGAGAAGGTTTTTTAACATTCATTTCCGTTCGGCATGTCCAAGCCACTCCCGACTTTCTGAATTAATAAAGTTCTGGAAATGAATAGGAGTCCTAAGGGAAAATCAAAGTCGTCCAGGTGAATAGAAGTCGGAAGAGATAGCTCTGGCAGTGCCTATTGCGAAGCTTTTTAATTTTGATTGCCTTTGAATGTCCACTGTGGGAGGATTGGGTTCATCACTTGACTTTTTTCATTGATCTAGGAATAGGTTTATTTAGTAGCAGGCATATTCATGTTTCGGTTAAAAAAGATTGATAAAAGAAAAGTGAACACACCAAAAGTACAGTCCAATTTTTTTGTTGGTATCCATTCTCCAACCCATGGTATTCAATATTCATGGAGCACAGAAATGAAATTTTTGACAGGTAGCTATCCAATACGAACTCTATAGTGTGAAGATTCCAACGCTCTCGCTCGACTCAGATAATGATAAAGCTCGAGCTCATCTCTTACCAAGCTAGCTCCGATGCTACTGCTCAGCTCAGCTCTGATACTTCAAGAACAGTACTTTATTTAGGAACTGCACTTCTACTTGATTTATTCACTGGCCTTCCTCTTGCCGTCTCCGTCTGTAGGTCTTATGTACCTTAGTCTTGGGAGCTCAGGTAGCTATCCAATACGAACTTTATAGTGTGAAGATTCCATCATACTATAGTGTCAAGATTCCATCATAATAGATATATTTGTCCATTTTTAATTGGATTAGGTACATAAAAACCTTGAGTATACTTTGTCGAGCTAGTGAGGTAAATGTTTACCGCCAACTTTTAATTCGACGTAATCTCGTTTATTTGCGCAGAGATCTATTGGTTGTTTGGATATGTCCGGACGTACAGGCATTATATATATCACGGGGTTGAACTGTGGGGCAAGTGATGATTTTGACAGAAGTGGATGCATGCTAAGCCTCAAGAACAAGGCACAGGCCTCCAGAACGCGCAGGCCTCCAAAATGCGCAGAAGTGGATCCATGTTGCTGAAGCTGCAAATAAAATAGTTTAATCAATAAATAAAATTGAAAATATATCTAAATATTAAAATAATGAGGTAAACTAATAAATGAAAGGAATAACACAGAGTTAGAAAGGACATGTGCGCAACAAAATTAAAAATGCACACGGTCTCCATTATTAAATAATGGACAAGCTCTCCATTGATCCATAACGCAGCACCTGGTAACCCATTTTTAAAAACCAACTACCCTCTGCCTGGAAGGAGAGAGAGCGCTCCACCTGGTAACATATTGTTTAAGATTAGATTAAGCTCAGGTGGCATTTGAAACGCATGGAAATGTGGCATCAACAACCCCGCTCGGCATTTGAAACGCATGGAAATGTGGCATCAACAGCCCCGCTCGATAAGGAGAGAGAGCTAGGACAGTCCACCTGGTAACATATGGTTTAAATTATATTAAAGCTTCAGCATTTGAAACGCATGGTGGCATCAATAGTCCCGGTAATGAGAGAGAACGGGGGGTGGTATTTGAAAAGCAGGTTAAACGTGGCATCAACCATAATGTTATGATTTGCATTCCACTAATCAAAGGTGTCAATTTATATTGTTTAAGATTAGATTAAGCTCGGGTGGCATTTGAAACGCATGGAAATGTGGCATCAACAGCGCGGCATGGTAAGGAGAGAGAGCGAGGACACTCCACCTCGTAACATATGGTTTAAATTATATTAAAGTTCCAGCATTTGAAACGCATAAGCATAAAGTAAAAATGATGGCGTTCCACGCTGTTCCACTTCCTTTCCATGCGAATATAACTACACGTGCTATCACTGTAAAATGTAAAAAAACAGTAATGAATACATAAATGTTAAAATTGAAGTAATCTTATATGGATTTGCTAAATTATGTTCTGTGGCAATTGAAAACTCAGTTTAGTAATTTTTTAATCATGTTTAGTAAAAGTGAAAAAGTAAACATGATAAAAGTATGATTTTATAAATGCAAGGGAGTTAGTTCTTGCAATCTCATTCATCCATTTGAGTGTAAGACGAAGAATATGCCAGCATCCTGACCATCAGATTAAATTTAGTAATTAAAAGCATGATTAATCGTGCAAATCTGATAGGGGGACGCCTATCAGCCTAACTAATTAAATTTTTAACAAGTTACTTTAAGTTGAAGGAATATTTAAATTTTTTTAAACATTACAAAACTTTTAAATAATAATTATTATTATTATTTCAAATTGTCAATTTTCAATATCTTGATGATGGTTCCCTAAATCTACAAAATAACATAAATCTAAACTCATTTCAAACAATAGTCAAATCTTTTTACAAAGTTTTTACCTAAAAAAAAACCTTCAAATTTAATAAACATCTTAATAATTTTCATTGTAAAATGGGTTATATACTAAACCACTCTTCAAAACCTATTATCTACTAGCCTCACTTCTAACCTATTATCCATTGGCTTTACTTCATCATTAATATGATTTTCTAACCTTTCTTTTATTTTATTGATGATTCTCTTTTCTTCTCCTCTTCTATAATAATTAATTTATTGTTATTAATTATTTATTTGGCTTTCTTCATTTTTGAATTTATATTTTCATTTATTCTCTTTGTCATATAATTTATTAATTTTAGTTTTATAATTTTTTCTTAAAAATATTCTATTTATCTTTGATTTATTAAATATAGTTAAGTTTGTAGAAATTCCATATCTAATATTTTACAATTAATTTTGATCTTATTAGCAATCAAATAATTGTCTAAAGAGGTTCTTTTGTTTTACAAACAAAAAATTCTTGTACACCAATTTTTGGTGTTTAACTTGACAATAACCTTAAAATTAAATTATTATTATTATTCTATTTTATTATTTAAAAAATATGTTGTTTTGTGATAATTAAATTTTTTTATTTTTTTAATAATTTATATTTATTTATTATTTTTAACAATTTTTATTTTTTATTTTTAAAATAAGTATGACTATGTGTGATTAAAAATTTATGACCTTGAAGTATCATTTAAAGTTGTTTATGTTTGACCAAGAATTTGTCTTAATATATTTAATTTATTAAACATAAATTTAACATAAACATTAATTATGATTGCTAATATATGTTAAGAATCTTTTAGTATTTGTTAATAATACTGTCAATAATGTACAACACACCAAACATATACCCCAACTCTGTAAATACAACAAGAAAAATCAATATTATGAGATTATATTGTTATCTCTAAATCTAAATGTATACAGAAATTCTATTAATTACCTTGAGAAAAACACCGTCTTGAGGGACACCGCCCTCAAGGGGCAAGAGCCAAATTGAATTTCCCGAGAAAGAGTCAACCTCAGGGATCAGGATCATCTTGATATGAACATCTTGAATGAGGAAAACACACTCAAATTGCACCCACAAATGGGTTGATGATAAACCTATTTATAAAGTGGTTCGCCCAAATGGATTCACGATATATCTACTTTCTCCTCATTATCAATTGTGGCTACGGAAAAGGCTTTCTTTTGGGCTGTGTGCAATCCATAAAAACTGTATGTAACATGTGAACTAAAACTTTTATATATACAAGTATGAATTAGACCCGACATCAACAATTTTAATGATGGCTTCCAATACTGGTTTACAATATCGAATAGTTTCCAATATAGATTGGAATGAAGAATAATGTGAAGGCGTTAAGTGTAAGCTAGGATCCTAATGAAGAAGTGTAATCTTAGAGCTTAATAAGGTTTCAAAAAACTAAAAATATAATGGAAGCAATATCTAATAGTTTCCAATACAGATTGGAATGAAGAATAATGTGAGGGCGTTAAGTGAAAGTTAGGATCCGAATGAAGAAGTGTAATCTTACAGCTTAATAAGGTTTCAAAAAATTAAAAATGTCATGGAAGCAAATGCTTCATTGCATGTATATTGGCAGACCATTGAACAGAGGTGCGAGCCCATGCATCTATATAAAAATCAGAACATAAAATTGTAAAACTTAAATTCTTGGTCACTAAACCTAAATCATATCAAATATAAAACTTATAAAATAAAACAATAGAACTTAACTCTCTCATGAATAAACCTAAATCATATCAAATAGAAAAATCAGAATATAAAACAAATCTCTCATCAGTAAATCTAAATCATATTAAATAGAAAACTCAAAACATAAAACAGTGAAACCTAAATAGAAAACTCAAAACATAAAACAGTAAAACCTAAATCTCTCATAAGTTAACCTAAATCATATCAAAGATACAAATAATACAGGAGAGGATGAGTCTATTGGAAATTTAGATCAAAGTCATTTTGATTCCTCTACCAGAAATTTGATATTTATGTTTGATAGGTATACTGTACATTACAATACATATCATGGAAAATTTCATTGTAATTTAAGTTTAGAGAAAACCAATTCCAAAAATTTTACTTAGCAGTGGAAGATTCCAATATTCTAAAAATATTGATCACTATTGTGCTCCAATAAATCGAATCAATCCACAACCATTTACAATATTAGTATCTCTAGATTATGCTCCAATGCATCCGTTCAATCTGCAACCGTTTACCATAATAGTACGGATATTGTACGGATATTGTATGTTTACGTATATGATAAAAAAACGACTGCCACAATATGAAAAGCCAACAATAATAACTTTAATAACCTGGCAGTAAATATATGTAGGTATATGATCACACAAAAAGGCGGGGATAATATGAAAATAATAACTTTTTAAAAATTGAATGTAGGCAAAACATGGTCATAATTTTAAATTTAACTCAGCATAAACTGTTTACATTCCATAAAAACTAAAGAAGGATATTAATATGATACATCCAATCCGTGGTAGTGAGGTTGAGGTAATGACTGTTAATAATTTAAATGTGACAATAAAAGGTTGAATAGATATTATTTTTTCTTAATCATGTAAACGTGGCAATCATATGGTTAGATAGTAATTTATTAATATAATTAGGTAAATGTGAAAAAGTAAATAGGTTAACTCATGCATTTATAAATGCAAGGAAGTTATGAGCATTAAATCTCATTCATTGATTTGGTGGGACAGCCAAGAATATGCCAGCATCTTCAATTGCTATCTATAAGATTAGGATTTAGAATTAAAAGATCATTAAATGTGCCCATTGTCAATAGGTGTACGCCTTTAGGCTTAACAAGTTAACATATCCACACAATCCAAGACATAGCTACATCTAAAATCCCCCCCCCTTATGGACCACCAGCTAATCATTCCAAGTAGAGTGGTTCTCTTTGAATAATAATAATGAATGAGCAATAGCTAGTAATCCATGCTTGTTGATAGCTAAATTAGTATAAATTTCCAACTATAAAAAAAAATTAAAAAAATAAAGATTAATTTTTTTTATATTTAAATCCATATATGTATAGGCATATTTATTTGATCTGACCTCATGTTAACGGTGGTAAACATTATAAACCATGAAACTGAGTGTTTGGATCTATAAAGAAATAAATTGAATTTCTAGTTTTTTATTTTTGGGCAGTTTTCACGGTTTGATTTTGTTCAAAATCAAGTGAGGAATGGTTATATCTGCATATTTGAGTGGCTAAGTTTGTATAATCTAAATGGTTAAAAAAGTTTTTAACAAGTCCAATCCATTTATACATTCATAAATACAATTTAAACAATAAATAAAAAATAAATAAAACATTTATCCAAAACAATAAATAAATTGATCACATTGCTATATATCTACATCGTTTCAACTGGAAACTTGGAAACTCTGCAATCTCGGAGGGTGTGATGGCATGTTCGAAATCAAGAAATGAAATGCCCACTCGGCATGGGGTACGGGCTTCGAACCCTCACTGTTTTATTCAATTCGGCTTCTGTTTCTGTACTTCCGTTGAAGTTTTCCTCCTTTTGCGTGTAATGCAATGTCCTTTTTTAATCTTAACATGTTAATGTGGAACCGTAAGAAAACTACATAGGTTTTCCGTTGGGATTCTTGTAGGTATGGGGATCATGTTACACATATGCACGCTGTAGATATCCGTTGGTTTTGAAGTCATGATTCGTGATTGATCGTTGTCAAACCCTAAGTGTCTACATGTCTTCTAGAATTAGGGTTTGTTCTTGTCGAGGACAGTGTCTAACCTTTCGAAGAACCATTGTCTTGAAGCAAACACAAAATGATTTCTTCGACACACAGTCTAACAGCAGTTGGGTACATTGCACATAAATTAAAAATCACCATTGCCTTGATATTTTAACTTAAGCAAATTTAAAATGATTTCTTCAATACACAGTCTTACACAAGATGCAGTACTTTGCACATAAATTTTGAATGTTGGTTGTCAGAATCCACAAAAGAGACTAAAAAAATTACCGTTTGTCTGTTATTAACAGTGGTTTATTATCTAGTTCTAATCGAAATCTAAATGTATTTGCAGATATTGTTGTCGAGGATTGTGCAATTTGCAGAAACCACCTTATGATAATATAAAAAATTACCATGCAATTTGCAGAAACCACCTTATGAGAATATAAAATATTACCATCTCTTATTAATAGTTGTTTAATATCCTGGTTCTAATCGAAATCTGAATGCTTTTGCAGATACTGAGGTCGAGAATTGTGCTATTTGTAAAAAAAGCATCATGGATCTCTCTGAGTGCTATTTTTAAGAGTTGGGTTTTTAATGCACCCTTTATATTTATCTAATTTAACTCTATAAAAGTTCTCAATTTAAGGTGACCTACGGCCATGCTGGGGAGATTTTCAACTTCGCTGACTCTTTTAGGTTATCACAATATTAAATTAAATTAATAAAAATATAACAATTAAAAACTTTAAGATGTGTATTTTTATGTTGCCTTTTGTTTTTAGAATTAAGATAGACTTGTTTTACTGTTACTTCTTTTATATTAAAATTGTTATTTCTTTTATGTTAAAATAGTCGTTATTTGAAAGTTAAAAATAATATTATTATGTTGTTTTTTCGGTATATAGAAATTGAATGCCAAGCAAATTAAGGAACTTTAATTAGTAAAGAATATGTTAATATAATTTTATTTGGTACACAATACTATTATTAAAGTGATTGTCCCCGAGGTCTAGAGTAGTTGGTGAGGGAGTGTGATAAGTGAAAGTCTGATGCAGACACCACCTTCTCACAGGGTCCACTTGACCTTCCGGTCTAAGGATCGTTCAAATATGGAGCTGGATTAGCTCTTAGGACCTTGCTAAACCCCTAAGAATCTTACACAGATCCTTAATTTCCATCCCTGCGTGAGTGAGGATCTACCATGTGACTTCGGGAAGAAATCGTGGCCCAAACCCTCTTCTTCACAAAAATTCAGTTTCACAAACGAAATTACATATGATCACGGGCTGAAACCATGTGTCAACCCAAAAGGTGCTACTTCCGGTGATCTGGAGCTCCGGGCTCCGGGCGCTCACAACAAAACCACACCCCAATTCCTCGGGACTCGCAGTTTGGGACAGTCCCTAACCCCTACGGGGATTGACGACTCACAACCTCCGCCGAGATCTACGACTCACAATTGACTTCGAGACTCCGCACTTTGGGAGAATTACCCACTCCAACATACAATGCTTGTGAATTGCTGGACTGTCAAAATAGATCGTATGGTCCCGATGTCTCCACAAATCAGCAACCCACACACACTTCGCGATTTCGTGATTCAGGAGCTTTCCCTGCTCCGAAGTCCATTTCCATTGGAGTGTCGATCCGCCGAAATATACACTTGCACAGATAGATGGCCCACAACTCTCAACAAGCCAATGATTGATATCTACCTAGGGATTCTGCCCTTTGGACGTCCCCGAGTGCTAACACATATAAAACTCTGGAGTGACGAAGGCTCAATCTCCGTGGTCCACATGTCCTGATAGATGGACACTTCAGATGTACTCCGAACTTTGGGACTTCAGGCATTCTGGCAACTTCAGACCACAATCCCGTCGAGCACCAAACCATTGGAGAGCCCAAATTTTTGTCGCCTGTCCACTAGATCTGACGGTCCAAGTTTTCTACAGGCTCTTGGGACTTCGGGAGTCCCAAACACTCTGCACTCTGTTCTTCCCAAACCCCGAACTGACGGATTTCGGATCGACACTCCATGTGTCTACTACATCCAAAATCCCTGATGGACTTCGGCCTTCGGGCCTCTGAGTATTCTTGTTCCACACTTCAGGAGCCTTGAGAAATTTGCACCTCTATTCCTTTGGAGAGCTGGACCACCTGGCTCTCAGATCTCTCACCATGCATCCACTGAAACAAATGGCTCAAGATTGCTCCATTCTCCAGGTCTTCGGGTGCCTGGACTTAAGGAACTTCACCCGAGATCCTCCCCAAGTAATCTAGCACTAAAGCATGTGATCGCGTGATGTGTGTCCCCGCGAGATCTGACGACGAAAAATGATTTGGGACTTTGTGGGATTGAACTACATCTCTCTTAAATGCCATGCAACTTCTCTCATATCGAACAACGGTCGAATCTTCGGCCAACTCTCGGACTGATCTCGTCCATTCATCTCTGCTTTCAACAACTCTTCCTTCCCTTAGCAATTTTTGGAAACTAAGAAGTCTTCTAGACTTGAATAATTTTGGGGGGGTTACACCCTTGGCACTCACCTGGTGCTCCTCCTTCACTCAACCCCTCGAAATCCTTCCTTTCACCTTAGAGGAATTCGACAACTCTTAAAGTGCCAGCCCTTCTGCACTTCTTGTAAGGGACTTTGAACATAAACCATATACTCGAAGAGAGTATATGTGTGCACGCCTTACAGGGATCTTTCCTGAACCTACCTCTCCTCAGAGCAATAGTGCAGTCCTTGCACTGATTCTTCCAAAACCTCGTGTTATCACTCCCGAGCTTTTGAGTCAAACTCGACTCTACCTGCACATACCTTACGGGCATTGTGCACTCCTTGCACCAGAGCTCTTGGAAGAGAAACAATTGAAGATTATAAAAACATCACAAGTTTCTAATCTTAACCATGAAAATCACGTTCATACATTGAAGACACGTAAACATAAAGACTGCAACATATATAACATGCATTCAGTGTATTCAGTAACAGAGAACACCATGCATTTGGAACCAAACCCCCCTATTTGTATTCCTTTAATAAAATATGTACATGAGTTCATATAGCTCTCTGTAATTCACCATAAGCTTCAACATCTCTCTCTCAAATAAGGATCAACAACCTCATTCGGGCATGCAATGCATACATTTATACATGAAGGGGCTCATCGAACTTTCCCTCCTTCCTACCTACTGCTCTCCTATCATAATAAATGAGAATTTACAAATCAGATATGAGATGAGCTAAAAATATGTACAATCCTATAAACATTTAAGAAATTTTTATATTCTAAGATCTTTGGGGATGGCATCAGCCTCCAAACATTAAAATCTCTTTAATTAAAATATTTTCAAAACATTAAAATCATGCGCCCTTCCTTGAGTTAAAAATTGACTTGAAATACGCACTCTGGGTGCTGAGTTGTCCTCTACTTAGCCTCTTTAAGTGATGATAGAGATGCTCCTTCATCGTACTCCTCAACTAAGAAAAACATGAGCTCTTGTTCATGGCCTTGTTGCTGCTACATTTGATGTCCTCCTTGGTCCCAAACCTTGATTTGGAATTGTCTCCTTGTCTTTTTCCCTTGTTGTTGCAAGCTCTTTTGTTGGTTTCCAAGCCTCGCGCTATATGGATTCATCTACTTTATCACTGCATTCTTCTCTCGTCTCTTTGGCTGATCTTTTCATCAACCCTCTCAACTCCACGATCTCCTTGTCCAATCTACCCTCTGATAGGTTATTTTTCTACAACTCTTTCTCACTCCCTTGGTAATCAACTCGTTGAAAATTTCTATTGTGGCTAGCCACTGGTTTCTTCTCCTTCTCACTTATTTCTTCAAGAGTCTGTCTTTCCTAATGTTTCTCCTTTTTGTCTTTCATAATCGCCTCCCCCTGGTAATATTATCCTACCTTTGGGTGGTTTAACCATTTTTCCAACATCTCTATTTATTTCCCTTTCCCACTGAGTGGGTACCGAATATGAATACTCCTCTTGGTCGTTTCTCTGGCTCACCATTATACAGGTCTCCTTTGCCTTCTCTTCCTTGTGAACATAACTTCACTTCTATCCATTCTCCTCCTCTTTAACAGTCTCCAATCACCATCTTTTTGTTGCACCTTCTATCACACACAAACTGTCAGTTTAAAAAGCCTTTGCTTCTTCATCCTTTTCCTTGCATATCTCCTGCATCCCTTCTTCACAAACATGGGAATCTCTAAAATTCATTTCAAGTGATATATTGATATCTCATATCCTGAGATCATAATACTGCATATTTTCTTCCTCCTCCAATGGCTCCTTCTCACCCATGAGAAGTGTTCTTGAACTAGCCTCCTCCTTCACTTTCTTATCCTCTATTGGCAACCACATGTGTGTTCGACCATTCTTCTCAAGTTTGTAAGTGTTTATCCTCCCATCATGTATGACCTTCCTATCAAACCGCCATGGTCTTCCCAATAGAACATGACAAACATCCATGGGTATGACATCACACATAATCATATACATATAACCTCCTATCTTAAATTCAACATTGCATTGTTGACTTACCATTACCTGATGCCCTTTATGAAACCACGATATCTTATATGAACTTGGGTGCAGTTGTATCTAGCTCTAGTTTCTCTACCATCTATGTGGATACTATATTATCAGTGCTTCCACTATCTATGATCACCTTGCAAACTCTGTCTCCAGTCTTGCAAGTAGTCCTGAACAGACTGTTCCTCTGGATTCACTCCTCTGCCTCTTTCTCTGGTTTCAAGAGAACCTTCCTCATCATGAGGGATATCCCATCCTCTGTTGTCTTTGTCTCCATATATGTCTCCATATATCTCTATTGTGCTTCAAAAATATGAGCTTATTTTTCTCCTGCATTCTTTCTCTCGGGACATTACCAAGACATATGCCTTGTCTTTCCACAGGCATAGCATCTCACTTATCCACCTCTTCCTCTTCCTCTTTCTCAAGGAAAAGAGTTTTTTCCACCATATTTTCCACCCATATAGCTTTCTCCTCTAGTCACCTAGTGGTCAAAGCTACCATCTCCTTCTTCTCCTGCCTTCTAGAACGTTTCCTTGGTGGTTCCTTCCCTTTGGTCAGGATTCTTTCCTTTTCTCCATTGGCTTTGTTTTCTGGAAAACTTCTCCTATTCTTTCATTTCCATATGATAAGCATCCTCAATTGTCCTTACATTCATCATGTTGATCTCATCTTGCATCTCATACCTGAGGCCATTTATGTACCTGGCACTCTTTTCTTCATCACTCTCACGATGACCAACTCTAATGTTCAACATATAAAACTCCTCTATGTATTCCTTCACTATCAAACCCTTCTATCTTAGGTTCTACAATCTCCGAAACAGATTTATCTGATAATATTTGAGTATAAAATTATCCTTCATCTTGGTCACCATCCTATCCCAACTCTTAATTTTTTGTTTACCCTTTCTCGCTCTGACATCCTGTAGTTCATCCCACCACAATGTTGCATGTCCTTTTAGCCTCGTAACATCATGCTTCACTTTCTTTTCATCTTCGATTTCCTCATAATAAAAATACTTATCTAAGGTCCTTATCCAATCCAAAAGTTATTCAAAGTCCAAGTTTCCTTCATACATCGGGACCTCCATTTTGGCTATGGCTCCTATCTTTACAACAACCCTCAATAAGCATTCCTATGCAATGTCTTCTCCTACAGCTCCTTCTACTTCTACTTCTTCAACCTCAGTGTCATTGATGTCACCTGCATTGGGTTCTCTCCTCTGTGTTGTCCCCATGACATCTAGCCTTGCACAGAGTCTCCACATTTTATCTTCCATTGCAATATTTGCCAAATGTCTATTCTTGTGTCTGATTGGCGACATAGTGTTGGTTTCTTCTCTCGCAGTGCAAATCGAACCCTATCCTAGGGTCTACGCAACCTCCCAGTCTAAGGATTGTTCAAATACAAAGTTGAATTAGGTCTTGGGGCCCTGCTGAGCCCCTAAGAATATTACATATGTCCTTAATTTCCTTCCCCGCGTCTCAAAATAGCTAGCGAGGATCCATCATGTGACTTCGGGAAAAAACCATAGTCCAAACCCTGTTCTTCACCAAATTCGGCACTGGCCCATTTTTCTCGAGCATAACTACATATGACTGTGGGATGAAACCATGTGCTAACCCGAAAGGTGCTACTTTTGGCGCAACAGAGCTTCGGGCTCAGGGAGATCACAACAACAACACACCCCAATTTCTCTGAACTCGTGAACTGGCGTAGTCCTGAACCCCTATAGGGATCGACGGATCATAGCCTCCATCGAGATCCATGAATCACAATTGACTTCAGGACTCCATGCTTCGGGAGAATTACCCTCTCAAACATACAATGCTCGTGAATTGACCGACTACCAGACCAGATCGAATGCTCTCGGTGTCTCCATAAATCAGCGGCCCATATGCAGTTTACGATTTCGAGATTCAGGATCTTTCCCTGCTCTGACTTCCATTTCCACTAGAGTGTCGATCCATCTAACTCTACACTTGCACAGATAGACAACCTACAACCTTAAGCAAGCCAACGATTGAGATCTACCTCAGTACTCCGGCCTTCGAATGTCCCCGAGTGCTAACACATATAAACCTCCAAAGTGTCGAAACTCCAAATTGACGAATGCTCAATATCTGTGGTCCATGTGTCCTGATAGATGGACGACCTCCTAGATGTACTCCAGACTCCGAGACTTCAGTCGTTCTGGAAAATTCAAGCCGCAATCCCGCCGAATGCCAAACCAATAGAGAGCCCAAACGTCCGTCACATTTGCAATGGATCCGACGATCCAATTTTTCTCTAGGCTCCTAGGATTTTGGAGTCCCCAACACTCTCCATTTTTTCTTCCTAAACCCCAAACTAATGGAGTTCAGATCGATGATCCATGTGTCCTCTACATCCAACACGCCTTATTGACTTCAGCCTTCAAGCCTCCGAGTATCCTCACTCCACACTTCAGGATCCTTGATAACTTTGTTCCTCTGTTCCTCCAGAGTGTCAGACCTCTGAGCTCTCATATCTCTCGCCATGTGTCCACTCAAATAGA
>ML783480.1:717234-729260 GCA_009831015.1 Picea engelmannii | reverse complement strand
AAAAAAAAAGGAAAGAAAGGGAATAATAAAAATAGGGAAATGAGCCTTTTAATAAATTTAAAGAAAATAATTTTGGAGAAACGTGGGGGATGAGTGACACTTGTAAGACAGAGAATTTTTAGAGGATTTTCATTAAAACTTAAATTAAATGTGATTTAGGGTAAGGGTGGGTCTCAAAAACTCTATAAAGGAAAGGGAAGAGGAGGAGAAGGGGATGGGCAGTGAGCGTAACGTTATGCTGCCAAATTGTGGCTTGACTGATTACTTGTGAGGAGTTGGGATTTTCTCAGCTCGGACTAGAGTGGTAGCTCAGCCTTGCGAGGCAAGCTGAGAAGCTAGGCTTATCTTCTGGATCTTGTGTGGCCCCTTTGCAGCTTGGGGGGCTAAGGGGGAAGCAGAGTACCCCTAGCGATTGGCTGGGAGGTACCGGTGTAGTCTTGACAGTCGGCGAGCAGGAGTAGGACAAAGCGCGTGGAAGTCATCAAGTGGGCGTTACGGCCAGGTATGCTCTTTTATTTAGTAGAGTAAAATGCATTAAGACTTAAGCTGGAATTAGAACCTCAAAGTTAAATGGATTTAATGGTTGTAAATGTATTTATTCGGATATTAAACTGTAACTGTTGTAATGCATTGACTCAGCTATTGTAATTTTGTAATGGACGGAACTGAATTACTTTATACTTCATCGTTTGCATCTGTACATTTTTTTTTTAACCGCCAACTTAACGGTGTAATGTCCTGGCCCGCAAGTTTTTGTTACTGCATGTTTTTCCTTTGACATTGGTCACTCTAGTCTTCCATCTAAACCACTTAGCCGGTTGGATCTTACCTCTACAGACTGTGTAAATTCGTAGCCTTTTTCCACTAACTTATTTCACTGCCTCCCTCAGCCAAGTTCGACTCCTTACCTCCGCTCACAACCTGTACTACGCGTTTTATCGGTATAGCAAAATATTTTTAGAGGAACTGAGATTTTCTACTTGGGGCAGCCGAAGGTTTATATAAAATGAACCAGGGAATAACCATATTATTAATAATGTGGAAATCTGAGTGATAGAAGCTTAGATTACCTTCACAACTTTATTATTTTGGCATCTCTTGGGTTAACTCGCGGGTGTACCCCTTTGCAGTATTGCCTTAGTACATTTATTATGTATAAAATACAGTTGCAGT
The DNA here is from genome assembly GCA_009831015.1 of Picea engelmannii. Classification (NCBI taxonomy): domain Eukaryota; kingdom Viridiplantae; phylum Streptophyta; class Pinopsida; order Pinales; family Pinaceae; genus Picea; species Picea engelmannii. Next base: position 728,087 of record ML783480.1, on the reverse strand, counting down.
CTTAGCAACGTTGATAGCCTCGAATTGGTGTTAGCGCACAGACTTAAACCTCGCAGTACTATGGTTAGTACTGTCCTCGCGAATCGGAGTCCGGCCTATACAAGCATGCATTGATAGCATGCTAAACCCTACAGGAGGGCGTTGTGAGAGCAACGAGCCAATCCTCTTTAGATCTTTAGTTTTTGACTTTCTTCCTGAGGCGAATCCTGGTCATCCCTGAAATTTCAAGCGCCTCGAATGACAGTGGGCAAGCGGAGTAATTCAGTTGACGAAATTTTTCCCGAGTGTCGGGGGTGGGGGCACAGTTCGTTTGGGGAGTGGGTCGAGCTGTCCAGATTTGGGCAGCGAAAACACCTAGCCCCTTCATTCTCCTTTTCCCCAGCTAATCTTGAGCTCCTCCCCTGTCTTTTCTATGTATAAATTGATGGCAGCAACTTTCCAGACTAGATCCACGCTACACCTTCATGGCGGTAATGCTACCTCCTCCCTTCGCAATCCACTCAGGATTTCCTCCCTTTTCCTCTGGCGATTCAATCCATGGGAATCCCAACATCCCGATTCTTCCTGCACAGATTTAAATTTTATGCCGCCCCTTTCGCCCAAACGTTATTTCTGATAGCCAGAACCCAAGGTATTCTTGTCTGACCCTTCACCTCAATCTTCGCATGACAGGCTGCTCTGACATACGCACTGGCCGAGAATCCTCGGAATCCTCAGAATCCTGATTTTTTTTATTAAGTCTTAATTACTACAAGAAGTAGGAAATCGATCCATTGAAAATGGAGGTTAGAAATTGAATTACATTTTTACAGTCCCGAATAATTACAGTTTTACTTTTAGGAACCGTACAATTTTAAGATTTATTTAGAAACCAACGTTGGGTGTGAATGATGGTTGAACCCTACGGTTAAATATATGTGGTAGCCAATACAAAGTCTTTACAATGCAACCTAAGGATTATCATCCTTAAATTTGATTTCCAATTTTAATGACACAAAATGAAAATATTATAATAGAAGTATATTATTAATTATAATAAAATAATATTATAAATTCAAAATAATCTTGGCTACATGAAACTTTATTGTGCTAAATTACTTGAGATTTATTGATTTGTTAACGTAATGTTTTCGAGACTACAATTCTTGATGCATTTCATCAATTTTCACCTATACACTCATTTATCAAGAGGATTGCTAATATATATATATATATATATATATATATATATGGAGAAAACTTTCTTACAAAGGACACGAATGCCACACCGACTGAACATTCAAATCGACTCTCCCAACCCTCCTCGGAATTAATTGCAGCTCTTGAATTTTTTTATTTTATCAAAGTGTTAAACCCAGGACAACGCACTAGTTGCGACCCCCTTTTATTAAATTACCAGGCCCTAATTAAGACGACATTTAATATATATAAATTATGGCAATTGCAGCTCTTGAATTATGATTTTATTAAAGTGTTAAACCCAGGATAGCGCACTGGTTGCAACCCCTTTTTATTAATTTACCGGGCCTTAATTGAGATGATATTATAATATATATAAATTATTAATATGAAGGACTCCTCTTCCTTCATTAAAAAAGAAACTCCTTTCGATCACTCTTGAAAACAGGAACAGGAAAGTGTTGTATGTGTTTTTCTTACCAATTGAGTTTGGATGTTTCCGACTTAGTTGAATGCATTAAATTTTAGCATTTTGGGGGTAGTAGACCTTATTAATAAGAGCAAACCCTCTTGATTTTAGTGATGTTTTTTGAACATTTATTTATTCTATTGAATTAAATGGTTACATTACAATTGTCCTTGTGTTATATTACTATACGAATAGTTTTGTTTTATTTTTCCTTCCACAAAAACTTGATATTTATATGTTCCCACGAATGTAATGCATTAGAATGAGATGTTAAGGTAAATATAAAATGCAATATTAAAATGCACTATTAATATTATTTTATGGAAGGTTTTGTGGTAATGTGACTTCTTGTTATCTTAATGGCCAGAGTTATGGCAAATATAAAAAGGCAATGATAACATTGATTATGGTAAAGTTATGGTAATTTCATTTCATTGGTAGACATACAAGGTTGGGCTTACTTTGGAGGTCAGGATAGACTAAGTTATCATTGTCTTGTAAGGAGAATCTTTTATTGCAAAGTGACGGTAAATTACAGTGTAACTGGTTGTCATTTATGGTAATGATATTATGGTTCCATTGTTGATGTTAACAAATAAGGTGTAAAGTTATTATCATTTAATTGAAATGTTATCGTAAGATAGATAGTTATGTCATGGTTATATTTAGGGAATGTTCTGGAATTTCCTTGTGATTGATATCATTAAAATGTAAGGTTCTTGCAAAAGGAAGATTGCTATGCTAGCATTGATAACTTATGAATGCGAGCTCCTCATTGATTCTGCGCAATGTTTATATCATGTAAGGTCATTGAAATTTTATGGTTGAAACCTATAAAAATTATGTAATTGTAAATTATCGCAAGGGTTAGTAATAAAAAGGGGTAACGTGGTTATCCTGTAGGGTAAAGGATATTGCAGCTCTATGGTTATTAGATAATAAGTAAAAGGTTGGTAATTGTAAATTATTTGCAAGATTTTCGTAACAATAAAATGTGAAGGGGTTATCAAGTATGGTAAGGGTTATCGTAGTTTTATTGTGAAAATAGTTAGATGAATTGCAGGTCTCTATTTTATAATTGTAATAATGCTAGCATTGATGGTGATGTCATGGTAGTTTTATTGTCAGGGTAATTTATCATTGAAACTTGAAAATGTAATATCCTCACTTTTGGAAAAATGCTCTATAGCCTTGACATCATAGGAACGTAAGGACATTGTTAATTGTTTACAATATTGTTGTCGAATAAATGTAATGGTGAGTTTGATCATTATAAGGATGTTTTAATTTTCAACCTAAAAGGCTAAGATCCTTAATCTAAGAGCAATAAATTATTATGATTTAGATTTAGAAATTAATCATGTGTACTCATTTTTAAGGTTGGGTTGATGACTCATCGACTAACGATTTTAAACGAAGTAATTGATCTACACTTGTTTCCCATTTGAGTCGAAGGTAATGTTGAGTCTTAACTAAGGGTTGGTTATTGTTAGTGTCCTTATGACTTGCGTCTTCCATAGAGGTCGTGGTGGTCCGTTGATTTTGTTGTACTTGGTTGGCTTGCATTGCCAGGTATGCTTGTGTCGGGTGGGATGTAGACACCTCCTTGTAGCCCTTGTATATGAGTCTGTGTGTGTGATTATTTTCTGTGTAAAGAATCCAGTGTCGTATCAAGAGTCTCAGGCCCTTTAAAGGAAGGGTTTCCACTCTTGCGACACACCTCATGGGGATTACTAGTTTATGCCTGAGAAGCCAGCCAGGAGCCTATCTGACCGTCTCTCTCTCCGGAGCAGAGAACTAAGATTAAACACCCTGCTTTCCTGTGAAAAAATAGTAAAATCTGCTACTATGGATTCTTCCTTCGGTGTTCGTACTATGCAAAACCCGGTATGTCATTAAATGCTTGCAATTACTTGTTGTGCACCTTATGTCTTCTTGTTGTAATCATCGTGGTTACGTCTTGTTAGTTGTCAGGTGGCGACGTAGAGTCAAGTGTGTCTATTCCTGGTTACACGCATGCACACACCTTAAAAAAAATAAAAAAAAATCTGCACTTGATAAAGAGTTTCGGTCGTAACGAGGAGGTTCGTTACATATGGTATCAAAGTCAGTTCGACCCGCGACTTGGGATTTGCTATGGCTTTCATTGACATGATTGATTTTATTAGACTGTGGCTGATCGAGTTGATTGTGTGCGTGCATGGTAATCATGGTTAGAGGACGTCGTGGAGGAACACGACGGGGTGCTAGGGGAGGAGGCGTGATGCCTCCAGTAGCATCCACGCCTGAGGGGTCTAACCCCCAGGGAGGTGAGAAGGTTCTCGGACAGGAGCATATATCTGTTGGCAATTTTGTTGGGATGATGAGATCTTTCCAGTGCATGTCCGAGGCACTGATCAGCCAATTGGACAGAGACGAGGCCAGGGCACTGACACCCACTGAGGTTCCGCCACGTGCACCGACCGTTACGGGTAGCATTCACCTTGAACTCGAGAAGGTAAAATTTCCTGAGTTCTTTGGTTCCCCGGATGGCGTCGCCGGTGAGGCATGGTTGGAGAATATGGAGACGTGCTTCACATTTCGCGATTATACCTCCAACATGAAGGCCCTCATAGCAGAGGAGGAGCTTATCAGTGAGGGACTAAGACGTGTGATTGTAGGATGGAACCAGGGAGTTTCCCTAAGGTTTGTCTCTTCCTTATAGTTACGGAATAGTATGTGCAAGGGGTGCAAGATTTATGCCATCCTTGGGCTAAACGAGAAGGGAGTAGCGAAAGGTCTAGAACACCTTCCAGTGGTGAGAGATTTTGTGGACGTGTTTCCGGAGAAGTTACCAGGGATGCCGTTGGGGAGAGAATTGGAGTTTACCATAGACCTGAAACCAGGGACCAAACCGATAGCAAGAACGCCTTATTGGATGTCGACCGTGGAGTTGCAAGAGCTGAAATTGCAACTGAAGGAGTTGTTGGACCTGGGACTGATACGCCCTAGTGTGTCACCATGGGGTGAACCAGTTATTTTCATATGAAAGAAGGACAGATCGTGGAGGATTTTCATTGACTACCATCAATTGAACAAGCCCACGATGAAGAATCAGTATCCCTTACCAAGAATTGATGTTCTGTTCGATCAAATGAAGGGTGTGACGGTGTTCTCCAAGATCGATTTGTGATCAGGGTATCACCAGTTACGAATCAAGGAGGATTACGTCCCTAAGACCACCTTTAAGACGCGATTTGGACATTACGAGTTTACTGTTTTACCATTTGGATTGACAAACACCCCAAGGGTATTCATAAGTTTGATGAACAGGGTGTTCCACGAGTACTTGGACAAGTTCGTCCAAGTATTCATTGACAATATCTCGATTTAATCTCGAACGACGGAGGAGCATGACGAGCACTTGCGCTTGGTACTACAGTGTCTACGAGAGCACAAATTGTATGGGAAGTTGTCCAAATGCTCTTTTTATCAATCAAGGATTCACTACTTAGGGCATGTCATTTCCGGCGAAGGAGTCGCCGTGGATCCAGCAAAGGTTGAGACTATTATGGAATGGCCTGCGCCAACAAATGTCATAGAAGTGCATAGTTTTATGGGTTTAGCAGGATACTATCGACGATTGTCGAGGGATTTTCGAAGATAGAAAATCCGATCACGGAATTGCAGAAGAAAAACAAGAAGTTTTTCTGGACAGAGAAATGTGTGGAAGCATTTCAGAGGCTTAAAGAGTTGTTGGCAACAGCGCCGATACTAAAGGTCCCTGACATGGACACAGACTTCTTGGTATGCACTGACCCATCCAATGAAGGTTTAGGCAGAGTCTTGATGCAAGATAGACGAGTGATTGCTTACATTTCAAGGAAACTAAGAAGGCATGAGGATAACTACGCGACGCACGATTTGGAGCTATTAGCCATCGTATATGCATTGAAGGTTTGGAGACACTACCTTGTCGGACGAAAATTTGAATTAAGGACCGATCATTGTGGACTACAACACGTTTTTATGCAAAGCGACCTGAACGCGTGACAACGACGTTGGTCGGAATTTCTTAGCGAGTACGACTTCGAGATTACTTACATAAAGGGAACAGTGAACTGAGTGGCTGATGCTTTGAGTTGGAGACCATGCATCTTTTTGGTGTTGCCTCTTCAGACGAATCTACGTGAGAAGATTCTCACTTGACAACGTGACGATGACTGGTACAAAGAAGTCGAGGATTTTATCGGACAAAACACAATGATGGTACCACGATATGAGGGATATTCACTTGATAGAGATGGTTTATTGAGGTTTAGAAGTCAGATTTACGTACCGCAAAATGACGAGTTGAGGATGTTGATCCTGAGCGAGGCTCATAGAGCAGTTTACATGACTCACGCAGGAGTCACAAAGATGAGGGCAGACCTTAAACCCTTATTCTTATGGAAGGGAATGAAGGCTGACATAGTCAACTTTGTGGCTAGATGTCTAGAGTGTCAGCAGGTAAAGGTTGAACATAGACACCCGACAGGATTACTTCAACCACATGCCATTCTAGAATCGAAAGGGGAAGTGATTTCGATGGATTTTATTGTTGGATTGCCACTGACGGAAAGGAGACATGACTCGATTTTTGTAGTAGTAGACACTCTGACGACGAGTGCTCATTTTATTCATGTGCGTATGATGTATCAGGCACCTGACATAGTGAGAGTTTTCATCCGTGAGAATGTGAGACTGCATGGCATGCCTAAAATGATTACATCCGATCAAGGATCGGTGTTTACTGGATGATTTTGGACGAGTTTCCAAGAGGCCTTAGGAACCCAACTTAACTTTAGTACTGCGTATCACCCAGAGAATGACGGAAAGACAGAACGAACAAACCAAATCTTGGAAGACATGTTGCACATGTACGTGATGGACCAACAAAAGCATTGGGAGGAATTCTTGCCTCTAGTAGAGTTCGCTTACAACAACAGTTATTAAAGCACCATTAAGATGGTGCCTTTTGAGTTTCTTTATGGGCGACCGTGTCAGACGCCCTTGAGTTGGGATCGGCTTGAGGATAGGGTCTTGGTGGGACCAGAAGCGATCCAAGAAATCGAAGAGAAAATGCAAACCATAAGATAAAGGATTAAAGAAGCACAGGATCGACAGAAGAGTTATGTCGATGCGCATCGAGTCGACCGTAGTTATGAGGTCGGTGATTGAGTCTTCTTGCCGGTTAAACTGCATAAGAGTTCGATCAAGTTTGGCAAGGGATCTAAACTCTCTCCTAGGTTCATGGGACCTTTCGAGATTGTGGAGAGAAAGGGGCCTATGGCCTATCGACTAGCCTTGCCTGACTCTTTGAGGCGTATGCACAATGTTTTTCTTGTATTTGTTTGAGACATTATATTAGTGATCCTACAGACATGATGGACATGAGTTCCTTGCAGGTATCGGATGAGGGAGTTCTCACGGATGAGCTAGTTCGCATCTTAGATCATCGCGTTCGACAGTTACAATGTCGAACAGTAGATCAGGTCAAGGTCCAGTAGGACAGTTGTAGTCCACACTCGACGACCTAGGAGGACGCATATGATATGCGCCAGAAGTTCCCATTTTTGTTTGATGGATAGACTTATGATACTATGGTACTTTTATTTCGACATTTATACTGAGAAACTTCGGGACGAAGTTTATACCAAGAGGGGGTGTATGTAACATCCCGCTCTAGCGCATTGAGAAAACTTATTATTTGAGGACACTTTCTCACAAGTGATCTGGACTTTTCTAATGTTAAAACATTTATACTTGATTATGATGCATTATGATAGACGATATGAGGTTTTACTATTTGATGTAGACAAGTGCTATTGACTCAGTTTTATTGAGTGTACAGGGTTTTGGACCTTAATGATGTAGAGGCATCGTTGGAACCCCTTGGACTCTGGATTGAGTCAGGGAGTGTGCTAATTGGGTTGATTTAATTACTGTGATATTTCATTGATTTGATGATATGATGATTGACATGTTCTGACACGATTGTTGATGATGCAAGCTGACGATAGCTTGCCGACCAGACTCACATATGGAGTAAAGGGGCCACACACGATTTCCAAAGAGGTTGAGGGAGAAGTGTGGATAGCAGCCCTGCCACAACCTACTAGCACTCCCGCTGTGGCTCGAACTGTAGGTTAACGATTACCTAGTTCGAGAGGATCCACGATGCCGTGAGGGCAGACTGCGACAGTCGCTCACGATGATTCTAAGGGGCGAGCAATAAGGTGGGGGACTCATTCCTTAGAGCCCTTAGTCTCCCACAAGTTCACCTGGCGGAGTGTTGACTCCAGGGGTTATAGATGTCTACCAATCAGTCAATTTGGTGAGTGGCACCCTTGGAGCACGTAGTGCATCCTGAAGGGCACATCGTGCAAAAGAAACACAAGTTGGCAAGTGGAACCACTTGAGCACGTGGTGCATCCTGAAGGGCACGTCGTGTGAAAGAAACGAACGAGGCGAGTGGTACCCTTAGAGCACGTAGTGCGTCCTGAAGGGCACATCGCGTTGATGATGATGAAGAAACAAACCTAGATGGCCCTAAGACATTAACGCCTTAAGAAATCCTTAAACAACCTCCTTAACCAATTGTCACCTAGCTCAGAATCTAAGTCCTAAGCCTAAGACTTTTCTAGGGTAAAAAAATTTAGTGTAACCTTAAATAAAAAGGCCCTAGCATAAAAAATAAAAATTCAACCAAAAACCCACTTAAGTAATAGTTAGGTCTTCATAAAATTCTTGGGGTAAACAATGAGAGTAAGAATAAAATTAAAACTAATGGTTTTAAAATTTTGCCAAGAAGAAATTATTTCCTAACTTGTGAAAGAACAAAAGATAATTAAATAAATAATAAATGAAAAGATTAATTAGTGCATTTACCTTTTTGGTTTTTTTTTTTAAAAAAGGAAAGAAAGGGAATAATAAAAATAGGGAAATGAGTCTTTTAATAAATTTAAAGAAAATAATTTTGGAGAAACGTGGGGGATGAGTGACACTTGTAAGATAGAGAATTTTTAGAGGGTTTTCATTAAAACTTAAATTAAATGTGATTTAGGGAAAGGGTGGGTCTCAAAAACTCTATAAAAGAAAGGGAAGAGGAGGAGAAGGGGATGGTCAGTGAGCGTAACGTTACGTTACCGGATTGTGGCTTGACTGATTACTTGTGAGGAGTTGGGATTTTCTCAGCTCGGACTAGAGTGGTAGCTCATCCTTGCGAGGCAAGCTGAGAAGCTAGGCTTATCTTCTGGATCTTGTGTGGCCCCTTTGCGGCTCGGGGGGATAAGGGGGAAGCAGAGTACCCCTAGCAATTGGCTGTGAGGTACCGGTGTAGTCTCGACGGTCAGCGAGCAGGAGCAGGATAGAGTGCATGGAAGTCATCAAGCGGGCGTTAAGGCCAGGTACGCTCTTTTATTTAGTAGAATAAAATGCATTAAGACTTAAGCTGGAATCAGAACCTCAAAGTTAAATGGATTGAATGGTTGTAAATGTATTTATTCAGATATTAAACTGTAACTGTTGTAATGTGTTGACTTGGCTATTTTAATTTTGTAATGGATGGAACTGAATTACTTTATACTTCATCTTTTGCATCTGTACAATTTTTTTTAACCGCCAACTTAACGGTGTAATCTCCTGGCCCGCAAGTTTTTGTTGTTGCATGTTTTTCCTTTGACATTGGTCACTCTAGTCTTCGATCTAAACCACTTAGCCGGTTGGATCTTACCTCTGCGGACTGTGTAAATTCATAGCCTTTTTCCACTAATTTATTTCACTGCCTCCCTCAGCCAAGTTCGACTCCTTACCTCCGCTCACAACCTATACTATGCGTTTTATCGGTATAACAAAATATTTTTAGAGGAACTGAGATTTTCTACTTGGGGCAGCCGAAGGTTTATATAAAACGAATCGGGGAATAACCATATTATTAATAATGTGGAAATCTGAGTGATAGAAGCTTAGATTGCCTTCATAGCTTTATTATTTTAGCATCTCTTGGGTTAACTCGTGGGTGTACCCCTTTGCAGTATTGCCTTTGTACATTTCATATGGATAAAATACAGTTGCAGTCTTAGCAACGTTGATAGCCTCGCATTGGTGTTCGCGCACGGACTTAAACCTCACAGTACTATGGTTAGTATTGTCCTCGCGAATCTGATTCCGGCCTATACAAGCATGCATTGACAGCATGCTAAACCCTGTAGGAGGGCATTGTGAGAGCAGCAAGCCACTCCTCCTTAGATCTTTAGTTTCTGACTTGCTTCCTGAGGCGAATCCTGGTCATCCCTAAAATTTCAAACGCCTCGAATGATAATGGGCAGGCGAAGTAATTTGGTTGACGAAATTTTTCCTGAGTGCCAGAGGTGGGGGCGCAGTTCATGTGGGGAGTGGGTCTGGCTGTCTAGATTTGGGTAGCGAAAACACCCAACCCCTTCATTCTCCTCCCCTATCTTTTCTCTGTATAAATTGATGGCAGTGACTTTCCAGACTAGATGCACGCTACACCTTCATGGAGGTAATGCTACCTCCTTCCTTTGCAATCCACTCAAGATTTCCTCCCTTTTCCTATGGCGATTCAATCCACGGGAATCCCAGCATCCCGATTCTTCCTGCACAGATTTAATTTTTTTGTCGCCCTGTTCGCTCAGACGTTATTTCTGACAGTCGGAACCCAAGGTATTCATGTCTGACCCTTCACCTCAATCTTCGCATGACAGGCTACTGTGACATACGCGTTGGCCGGGAATCCTCGGAATCCTTAGAATCCTGATTTTTTTTATTAAGTCTTAATTACTACGAGAAGTAGGAAATTGTTCCATTGAAAATGGAGGTTAGAAATTGAATTACATTTTTACAGTCCCGAATAATTACAGTTTTACTTTTAGGAACCGTACAATTTTAAGATTTATTTAGAAACCAACGTTGGGTGTGAATGACTGCTGAACCCTACGGTTAAATATATGTGGTAGCCAATACAAAATCTTTACAATGCAACCTAAGGATTATCATCCTTCAATTTGATTTCCAATTTTAACGACACAAAATGAAAATATTATAATAGAAGTATATTATTAATTATAATAAAATAATATTATAAATTCAAAATAATCTTGGCTACATGAAACTTTATTGTGCTAAATTACTTGAGATTTATTGATTTGTTAACGTAATGTTTTCG
>ML783480.1:675893-711698 GCA_009831015.1 Picea engelmannii | reverse complement strand
TAACTACAAAAAATCAATCCAAACATGAAAGTGTCATTGATTCAAGAAAAATAGAATCAAACTAAACAAAAAGGGAACATGGAAACATGGGATAAATCTTGGACAATAGTAGAGTATGAATGATATGTACAAAATTATTTACACTACATATCTAATGATTGAAATATGGAAAAAATATTCATTAGATAAGCTCTCCACGCAAAAAAAACTAAATTGAAATGATTTCCAGGACCAAGTATATAATTTGTAAATCAAAATCAATAAGGTTATGAGGAACATTGACCAAGGACATTAATTTCAAATCAAACTTCTTATTTCAATAAGTTTGAACTTTTCTTGTTAAATTCTTGGAATGCTCAAGAATAAAAAAATTGAATTAAGTTAATAATTCACACCCTTTAAGTTTACAACCTTGGATAAGGTGTTACTGAAATAAAATTTTGAAAGCGTAGGAGATTCAAACTCATAAGTTGCACTAATATTTTTTACCAAGATAATCATCACATCATTGATTATTAATCTTGGTCATTCCACTGATTTGATCATTCACACCTGATGGGATAATAGAATAAACTCACTTCCATTATTGAAACATTGTATAAATTAGGGCGTAAAATTATTTACAGATCACAATAAATGAAGTAAACTATACTAAAATAAAAATGAGAGGAAAATTGGGTCATCCCTCACAAGAATAATCAAGTTAAAAGGTAATAATGTAATCCCAACAGCATGGGACACATCATGAACAACACAAGAAAAAAAATATCAATGAAATCAAGGGAAAGAGTCGAGCAATATAGGTGAACCTTTCCTAATAAGGAATAATAGAAATATTCCCATGGTAAATTACATAGTATAGAAGGAAAAATAATCATAATCAAGTGAATAATTTGCAGTAATGTTTTTTGTCCATCTAATGAAACATTTAAATTTTTTTGGAAAACTAACAATACAAGTAAATTGGTCCTCGAGGTGTAGGACCGTCGGTGATGGAGTGTGTTGTTAAGCCACTTCGTGATGTTAAAGTCATCGGTTCAAAACCTGCGGGGACAAAAAATCCAACCATGTTAAGGGTTGGTGTGGCTCGGGCCGAGTGCGATCTCCAAGTGATTTTGACAGCTTAGATGCCCCTAAGTCGCGGTTTCTCAAGCCACAGGTTAATCGCATAGCCAACAGGTTTTGCACAAATTAACAAACAAACAAAAAAATACAAGTAAATTGAAATATACAACAAAAAGTATTTTCAAATTCTTCATGTAAAACACTTATACCCCTAGGATTAACACCATGAATAAGTCCCTTGTAAATTTGTAAACACCAAACTTTCAATCTCAAAAATTGCATATAATATCTTCCACCAAAGTATCAATTTATCCTTGCCATAAAAGATGATTATCAATTCCAAAGGTTCAAATGATTTCAATTTGATGAGGAAAGAATATGATATTAAAGTTAGGAAAGTAAATTAGAATAATCATGATGGCTAAAAATGAATCCAAACAACAATTTATTTGAAATATATTTTCATATCAAAAATATGAAATAACATATCAAAAACCATATATGACATAGAATTGGGAATATGTTTTTGATTCACTCTTTAGTAGAATAGATAACTTTCATATATTTGTGGTATATAAATATTTTCAAGGTAATCCAAGAATGGAAGCTCAAAAGTAACGCTTCTCTAATTTGTCCACTTATGTTTCCAATTTGTAGGGAAGAATGCCTTTTATTACTAGTTGCACAATCCATTTTTTCAACATGAACAAACGAGAGTGTCCTATTATCAACACATTAGTACATTAGTAATGTAATATGAAAACTTTTCCTTAAATGACTAACTTATTGAAAAAAAAAATTATAAAATTATTAACAAGAAAAAAAAAAAACTAAAACTGATAAAAAAAAACTTAACTAAATTCATTATATTAAATTTTTATACGAAAACCATGTTGGTTGAAATTAATCTAAGAACACACTCAATGGAACACACTCAATGGAAAAGCATCTATGAGAATGAATTAAAACCCATGATAGAATACACACCAAAGAGAATAAAAAGGAATTGGAGTCATCGTACGCTAAGGAAAAAAAAAATAGCACTTGAACTTATGTTCATCATGTACATAACAACAAGATCTTTCACTAAAAGGAAATCCAATTAAGTAAGATATTATGATCATGCTTTAATTAATATACATATATCAAGTTGGAATACCTAATTGTTTATTTTTATAACAAAATGTAACTAATGTGTATATCATTATTTAGAAAAAATATATCATTTTCATTACTTTGTACAATGATAATGGAAATCAAAAGATCATTATAATAAAATCATAAATGTCATGGTATGGACAATGATAAAAAAAAATAACCCAAATACACAACAGAAACATTTTGAGAGTGTAAAAAACTAAATGATTGTTTTTTTCAAAAATAATTTTACACAAAGAATACCTAATTATTTATTTTTATAACAAAATGGAACTAATGTGTATATAATTATTTAGAAAAAATATATCATTTTCATTCCTTTGTACAATGATAATCTGGAAATCAAAAGATCACTATAATAAAATCATAAATGTCATGGTATGGACAATGATAAAAAAAATAACCCAAATACACAACAAAAACATTTTGAGAGTGCAAAAAAATAAACGATTGTTTTTTTCAAAAATAATTTTACACAAAAAACTTTCAAGGAAAAATATTGTCGTGCAATCCCTTCATTCCTATCTATCTTTGTCAAAAAATTATCTTCTTATGTTCAATCAACAAGTCTTTCATTAAAATGATAAAATACAAAAAGAAAACTAGTCATAAATGAAGATTAGATTAATGTAACCAACTAAAAAGAAAACAATCTATAATTGTAAAACAATCTATAAGGATTTATTCATTGAGAACATCTCGAAATCTATAAGGATTTATTCATTGAGAACATCTCGAAGAAGAGCAATATGACGTTTTACCCATAAGGATATATAATTTTTTATAATTGAATTTATTGGAAACCAAAAATCAAAACTATAATAAACAACTATGAAAATAAAAGAAAGAAACTAACCTAATTTATCCTACTCTTATCCTACACTGCACCGCCTACAAATGAATTATGTGAAATCGTAATGCCAATGTAGGTGTCCATTTAACTCCAAAGCTACACTTACATGTTCATCAAAAAATCAACAGAAATATGATTAGTAAGAGAGTAAAGATAAGAAAAATTAATTCATTAAAAACTCTATCTATAATACTAAATATGACATAGTTATTATTCATGGGAAACGTAGATAGGTAATATTCTTCCAACCATGCCTCAATTCTATAATAAAATTTTAAATGACTATCATATAATTGATGGAGGGAGTTCATGGGAGAGTAGTATACCTTTATAGAATCATGTATAAAATCTACAATGTACCTTGTGGATGATTCTTAGTGTCGATGTTATCTTTAATTGTATAGGACAAAAGAAAATAATGAGGGCTTGACATAACTATCAGTGAAAATTGAAAATTGAAGTGCCTCATTATTTTGGAAAGTGTCTCTCGAATCATATTTCACATAACCGACAATTTCAGATAAGATATTGTGACTTTATTGATGTGAACACATAGTTACTTACCATTATAGATGATATATCATCACTGTATATGTGGAAGCCACCAACATTGTCTATTTCATTACATTTATTAACCCCAATCTCAACTTGTTGATTACTACAACAACAAGTCTCTTCATTATTCATGAATGTGGAGTATTCAATAAAAGACTTATTCTAAAACATGTTTGTTGCAACACACTCTTCTTCATCATAAAAATAATAATAAGAAAGAAAAATACAATAATCCTTGGAAGGGGTTGCATCCTCTACTTCTTCTATATGTACATAATGAACATCTTGTACTCTATTGATATTTGAACACGTAGAATGAGTTTGATAAGGATCCTGAATAGTTTCCTGCACATATACACATGCTTGAGGGTTGTGTGGATGCACCTAGAGGTTATAGAGGTAGCAGACAGGAATCGACCCCGTGTCACGGGAGTACAAAAATCACCCACATTGTCGATTCCGCCAATACCAAAAAAAAAACACAAGAAAAATTCAATATCTTTCAATCCCATCATTAAGCCTGATAAATAGTTATAGATGACCCAATTATGGGTTATCCAACCCCCTACTACTCAGAGATAAATTACATTTATAACATTTTTTCATGACTAACCCTGGGATTGTTCCTCTTATAGACTACTCGCTTTCGCTCTATCTCGTGAAGTTACATTGGTTCTTCTACATAGACTCCTCATTTTCTTGGTGTCCATTTCTTCATCGGGAGTCTTCTCCTCCTCATGTATTCCTGTCAAAATGACAATAATGAAAATATATAAATCCATTTATATTTGAGTAAAAAGGAAAATTTCCATCTGTATCAATTAATTAAAATACAATAATTTATTTATGTCAAATATGTAAGAGAAACTATTTAAAATTATTCTCCAGGTCTTTATATTTCCAATGATCCCTCATTTACCCAATTTGTCCTTCATAAACTCGATTTATGAGCTACAGAACACTTCATTGTTAATACCCATGCAAATTCGTGCCTCTTTTTTTCCCAAAATATTTGGGAATTTATGTTGCCAATATAGATCAAATACTTCATGTATCATGTTTTTCACTCAGTCATATTTCCAACGAGTCATCTCATGCTTGATTTGACCTTCTGAAACTCAAGATATGGCCCTCAAAAGAGCACACTCAACAATCATTTATTTCATCTCATGATAAATATCAAAAGTTGATCTCATAAGCCTAAATATTTATACCACATGCATTGTGAGAAGTGATTATAAGTGATTTATATTGTTTTTGCCTCTTCATTGTAATTTGTATGTGGAGTGAAGGGAGGTATGAAACCTTAAGCATGTGTTAAGGGAGAGAAAAAAAAACAAATAAATAAATAGAAAAAACCAAATAAATAAAAATACCTGTACTTACATACCCTAAAGTCTTATGGGTAAATTCCCAAGATAAAACCTGATGAAAAAAATTATAACTAAGGGTGGTAAAATATCTACGTTAGCATGTCCTAATGGTTTTTTTGATGGCAAAAATTGACCATAATAAACATTGGGGAGATCACCTAGGCATGGTCTAATTGAGAACTTGATCGGGTCCCAATTAGACCCTTATCTCTTTGGGATGGTGATCTCCCCAATGTTGATTATGGACATTTTTGGCCATCAACAAGTTCATGGGAAGGTAATCCCACAAGAAAGTGGCTCTAATAAGTTATCGGTAGAATCCTCATGGGAAGGTGAGTCTGTGGGAACATGAGTCTGATAGGTTTTTGGTAGAATTTTAATGGACGATAAAATGTCTACAGTTCGAAATAATAAAATAATCATAAAATCATGTCCGAAGGGTTACATGAAAAACCTCGTGGCCAGGTAAAGTCTCACGGTTAAATGTCCATGATAAAACCTAATGAAAATTTTTATGAATGTGGTAATAACCCAATAGGCTCGTGGAAAAATCCTTGCAAGCAGTAAAATCTCCACGGTAGTATGTCCTAAGTGTTTGCAGGAAGGTGAGTCTAATAGGTTCATGGTAGAATCCGCGTGGGCATGTTCACCAAAAGGTGAATCTGATAGGTTTACGATAGAATCCTAGCAAGTGATAAAATATTTATGATTAAATATCGATGGTTGAATCCCGAATATGAATCCCTATCAGATAAAATAATGATAATAATTTTAGTATTTGGGAAAATTCACATTAATAAATTTGAGACCAAGTGATAAAATAATATAATAATAACAACAACAACATAATACAAATTCAAGCTTAGGGATTAGGAAAAACTAAAAATAAATAATAAAAATAGAAAAAAAATCCAAAATAAAAATAAAAATAAAATAAATATAGATATCCTCGAAATAATAATAAAATATAAACTATGGGATTTAATGTGTAAATTCAATCGATAATGTCGAAGTAATTCCCCATGTAAAAATAATTCCCCAAAGTAATTTATGGAATAAAATAATAAAATATACACCCCATGGTGTATGTTGATTAAGTTATGATTTGGAAAGATCCTGATTTAGAAAGTCTCATGATAAATTCTCAATCTGGAAAGTTCCCAAGATGGTAAATACTCAATAAAATAAAAATATATTATACATGGGAAGCATGAAATTTAAAACTATGTCAGGATTTATAAACCCATGGGTAAAATAAAAATAGGAATAAAATATAAAAATAAAATAAATAAAACTATACAAATTCATATATAAAAAATAAAATTTGGAAGTGTTAAGGTAACAGTGAGACTTAGTTTCAAACCTAGGTCAAGATTCCATTTTGGTTCAAGGTTTTGCACTTAGGTTAAGGTTCCACATCTAACTAAGGGTTCCTCACCTGTAAATTAAAATCTGAAACAAAGAATATCATGAGAAGGTCTAGGTATCCATATTTATGGATGTCCGAGACTCACATAAAGTGTATTCCTTTGAATAAATTCGGATGTATGAATGTTGCAACAGATAGGATAGGTCATCATGACACAGAGGGATTCACAAAGGATAACACAGGGAAACAGGGAACTTGAATGACATGTTATACACCATGTTATATGACACATACATGACACATCAAGTGCCACATAAGGTAAGAATTACTTTTCCAACATGTGGTCATTTTAGGAAGAAAAAAGAATGGAAACGTGGCAAGTATTGATTAGATCTCATAAAGGCATGGATCCAAAATATAGGATTTAGATGAAGGTACATGTTAAAAAAAAGGCCAGATCTAGATTCTCCATGGGATGTAACACCTAGGAAGCCACATCAAATGAAAAGTCAAATTAAGGTTTAGTTTGGAGGATTTGGATGCCATGTCACACATGACCAACAAGATTACACATGACATACCATGTCAAGTTCCATGTTAGACTCACAAACAGAATATGCCCTATGTCAAGATCATAACCGATAGACTTTTTTAGGCATTCAAAATGGTACTACATCCAATATCCAAGGTTTAGGATTTAGAATAAGGCATGGAAGGAACAAAACCCAAAATTTCATATTTTGGATGACACGTCAAGGCCATGTAAGGTGACACATAGGAACTTGGATCCAACCTATCATTTTGATGTTCGAAACATTTAACGGAAAATAGGTTGTCATATCAAACTACTCTGCACCATTGATTTACTCAGGATCAACCCATACCTGGACGTGAAATGTTATGAAATGAGGATAAACATAGGATCCAAATGATTTGGGAGACAAAGTTTAAGCAAGGCCTGAATATCCAAATATTTGGGGTTTCCAATTTATAATACTTGAGGCTCAAGACAAGATCAATATATAGGGATTCGAAGGTTACTGCAGGAACAAAAAAATTGTGGAAATAATATTCATCATTTTCAAACACTTGAAGGCTCTACTCTTGAGTTTCCTATACTGTGCACATGATTATTCTTCATTGAATGTGCACAATATTGCTCATTTTTTTAGGCATGATTTTCAACAACATAATTATCTTTCATAGGAAATGACTTACCAACTATGACATCCCCAAAAAACAAAATATTTTTGAAATTTAAATTTGCTGAAAATTTATTCCGTTTTTAATAAATTTGAATTTGGAAAATTTTTGCCATTTATGGCAATTCTGAAATTTGAATTTGATAATTGTAATTAATTATTATGACTGTTGGGCAGAGACTTGATTTGACCCAACTAACTATTTGACTCTGACACTTGTATGAAAACAAAATATTTTATATTGATTGCAGGAGGACAAATGGAACAACCATGTTAAATTTGGCTGACCATGACTCCATGAGTGGGGAACATGTTGGAACTACCTCTAGGCTGATTTTTACAAGTGGAAAATCAGTGATTTGGCCATTGGCAACCCCTGAAAATCAGGGATTTAGAAAGCTGTGAAAATTCCCAAGGGATGGAAAGAAGACCTAGGCAAATTCATAAATAGCATATGTGAGGAGGCAAGACGCTGCCAAGTATGTTGGAAAAGGAGACTATTGATTTCTTTTCCTTCCTATTATGAACACTATGTGAGTGTGAGGCAAGAGGAATCGGTTGGAATTGAAGGACATTGCTGAAGAGGAGATTTTCAAGTTCTCCCTCATGGATTCATGGTCAGGCTAGGGGGTGAATCGGGCAAGTGATTTTGGCTTCCCTATTCTACGGTTGGGAGGAACGTGGTTGTTCCCTTTGTCTCCTTGCAAACTAGTTCAGATATGTTAATCTTTCTTCTCCGTGTTTGAATGATTATATATGTATCCGATGTAATGCATCTGGTTATGCTAATGTGAAATATTTCAGTAATGAAATCTGGTCATTTGTGTAAAGTTTATAACATGCGAAAAAATTCTAGAAATGTTTCTCCTGTAATTAAATTTCTAGGCAAAATTATCTATGTTTAAATGAATCTAAAACAGATTCTATCTATAGGTGTATGTTTATTCCTGTTATTAAATTTCTAGGCGGAACCATCTATGTATTATTAGATTTGAACAAGTCTGTGTATATATCACATTTATATTTCCATATATATATATATATATATATATATATATATCCAATTTCAGTCGATACTTTGCATAGGCTTTATTGATTAAACAAAAATTAAATGACTGTAACCAAAAAATCAATTATATAGAAACATGTTGACATAGTATAGAGACAAACAAATTATTCCAACCAGAAATCAACTATGATAATAAGGGAGTTACAGACTAGCAGGAGCTATATGGAAATAATTGAATATACCTATACATTTTTCCTCTGACAGAGCACTACCATAGATTATATAGCATCCTCATTGTACCATTGAAGAATTTTCAAATAATCTCATTGTTCTTACTACATAAAGTCAATTATGGAAGTACGTGGTTATACCACAAATATTCTTTCTATAGTTTTAATACTTGGATACATAAATAGTGAAGAAAACAATTTGTATAGACTTACTGCGTTTAAAATGGAATGCCTTATGGATCTAGTTCATACCATATAAAATTATGTTTTTATATATAAGTATAGAACATAGGTTATCTATACATCATAACCTAATATGAATAATTATACAGAGTCATAGTCCTCACCATTTATCGAAGTAGGCTGAGACAAGTTTGGAATATCAATATAAGCATACAGTATTGAACAATCATATAGAATAACATATCCATACATAGAATATCAATATATATATTCAGATCTATACAAAGGTCTGATATTCGGGTTTTTCTCCTTTTCGAGGAGTCTATTTTTGGTCCATATATAAATCCCCTAAAAGAAAACATAAGTTCCTTTCCTTACATTGCACGATTGTAATTCAGACTGTAAATATAATAGACAATAAAATACAAATCAAAACACAGTGTGAAAGAGTAAAGGGTATAGGATTAAAACTAGAAAATCAATGAAATCCGTTTCCATAAGATCCAAGAAGAAAAATCAATACAGAATAACTATCCTTAGAATTATGTTGATATCTTTTTCTAGAATTGTTCATTAAGAGACCAAATTGCTCGACAGAGGTCACTGCTCGTATTTCCCTAAAATCGAATACTCAACATATAAAAGTTAACCACATGCAAATTCAACTAGATATACATTAATAAGGTAAAAATCCCTTATGACTGCTGAACTTAAAATACAGAGATACAGGGTCGAGTTATCCCTTGAATAGACTCTGCTCTTCATGATGCTCACCCTTTCATCCTAAAATTATATCAGAAAAAGGAAGAAAAACACCTAGGGTACTCTTTAAGAGTAACAAATTAAAACCCGAATACCTTTTGAGCTTTTGACCAGGAGTCTACGCCCAAATCAATGCACGGTCAAAGTCCCTGCAAAGAATTTTTTTCAAGTTACATTAGTATTGTATAATAAAAGAAGATTGGATATAACCTTTAATAGAATAATGAATGATAGGAAGATTTTAATGAAATGTGGTACTCAACTCACGGTGGGAGAACTGCAGTCTTTTCCTCTGTCATATCTAGTCGTATAAACATCCCAGGTCGAGGGGAGGATGGTCCAGGGATTTCTGATGGGTACCCTCGTAAACACAGAGCCCCATCATTAGATCTCAGTTCCCAGTCCTTTAAAGAATAAGAATGATAGTTTCAATATTAAAGAAAATTAATGCTTCAACCAAGAAATATCTATAAGAATGCTTCGACTTCATAGACCTTCATACGAAACAAGCAGGGATGTCTCCATGAGTACTGTAACTTTCTATAACTTTGACCCAAAAGAAAAACAAATACACAATGAAGCTCTAGAACCTGTTAGGGACTTACAAAAGCATCTTAAGGGCTATAAAGTTTTGATTAGTACTCCAGACAGGAACTTAACATGCGACACTACATGAGATATGAACATCTAAGCTATATCCGAATGGAAATAAAATGCAGGCAACTTAAGAAGTAAGAATCCCCGAACAAGTAATACACAAGAAGCATTTTAAAGAATTTACAGTCGGGGTATCCTTCTTTAAATTATAGAATCAATACCTATACCTGGACGTTTACGCTTGGGGTAGCAGAGGAAATTTCGAGGGGAAGTCCAAACCCCGGACAATAATAATAATCATCTCTCTCTCATAACTACGCATTTAAAAAACCTAAATCTTAAGGAGCAGTCCAGTATACTGAAATTGCAAATTTCCCCATGACTAAAGGAGACTTTCCACAGAGCCAAATATTTGAAGGAAAGATTTCTTACTCATCAAAAACAACGATGTTTCTTACTCATCACAAACAAGGAATGACCAAAATACCTCTCGACGTTTCTTACTCATCACAAACAATGACGAGAGTATCGTAACTTACCATGAAGATGGGTAGCTCCTACATATCTCATCAGGGGAAAACCTCAAGAGTGTTGACTACCATCGCAGAGGAGGAATGCGTAAGGAAGAAACAAAACCCTAAACTCTAGGCAGGAGAACCCTAATGGAGCATTAACCATTACTACATAGACTGATAGTAGGAGTATGAAGGCGCTATCCGACCATGTGACATAACAGAGGTGGCATAAGTGTATTGAATACAGGGTGAGTGGTGGCCTTGGAATGCGAACTTGTAGGGCCTCCATTAATAGACTGGACAGAGTGTTATTAATCCCGATTGACAGAAAAACCCTCAGACTTCTTGTCGAATTAATGCACTATCACGACTCGCTCATTGTTCAATTAAGATGATTTAGTTTGTTAGCCCTTCAGTTGGACTACGGGGAGGGTCAGTTAGGATTAGAGTGAGTTGAAAGTTTAGTACCTTTAAATGCTTACAAGCTGCGACCCTTAACCCTTGAGTTTCTCCTTTTATAAAAGTAAATTGTTCGTATTCAAGTAAGGGACCATACATAGGGGTGAGGGTTAAATTGTTTATAGGACTAAAAGTCCTCTATATGCCATAAATGTGTAGATATAATTATATTGTGTCTATTAATAAGATGGAAGGTGATGCCAAAGTCAGTTATTAAATAGGAGAAGGAGGTTCATAGTAGTTCAATTGTCGTTAATAACTTCATTGTTTGAAGACTAGGAGAAGTAATGTTTCCAAAACATACTAATAAATTTTCTTTTTTTTTTTGGGTAAATTGGGGTACATTACATATGGTATCAGAGAAAAAATTTACAACACTGAGCCTGAACAGGGCCACATTAGTTTCTTAGTATATATTTTGATTTATATAAAACTAATAAATCTTATGATTACAAACATAAATCCATTTTTGTTTTGTGTTAATTATGGCAGCTCAGGAGGGTGCAAAAATCAGGATGGAAGGAAATCCACAGCAAGGACCTCCTGGAGATCCAAGGAAGAACAGTGATGGAAGTTCACCCACGGAGGTGTTGGAAACAATGAGGAATCTTATTGTCAAATTGCAGATTTTCAAAGTCGGTAATGAAAAATTGAAGAAAGAACAACAGGAACATCAGGAGATAAATGAAGTCCTGTTGCGAAGTATAGTGACCAAGAAAATCCCAAAAGACAATAACCATGACGAAGAGGTTAGCAAAAGGGCCTCTAAGAAATCTGGGCCAAAAACATAAAAAGGAGATAGTTTGTTTGAAGGAACACCTTCAACTGAAGACAAAACTAAACCAGACAGAAAAAGAAAACAAGTAGACCACCTTGAAGGAGAATTTTAAAAGATTAAACCGACTACCTTTGATGGAGAATCTAGGACAGGGGAAGAAGCTGAGGCATGGTTGTTGGACATCAAAAAATACTTCCAGATCTACAATTATTCTAGCAACATGAAGGTCAGAATGGCCATCTACAATCTGAAAGGGAAGGCCAACATTTGGTGGAAAGACCTGAAATTGGCCAAGGGACTAAAGGAGAAACAGTTGGAATGGTCTGACTTTAAGAAGTATTTTAAGAAACAATACCTTTTTGAAAGCTAATATGAAAGGAAGACGAAATAATTTTATGAGTTACGACTTGGACAGATGATAATGGAGGACCATATAAATAAATTTTTGGAACTACTAAGGTTTGTACCATACATCCGAGAGTATAAGGTAAAAATCCAACGATTCTTAAGTTGTCTACCACTGTGATGCAATCCCCCTATCTCAGTAGGGTTCTGCGACCTCTCGGTCTTTGGACTAATCTTCTTATGAGTTGAAATGGCTCTTCAGGCTCCTGCTAGAACCCTTTGAATGAATCCACAGGCTCCTACTGGAACCCTTTGAATGAATCCACAGGTTCCTTTGTCGTCTGGCACATGTTTTGAGAAAATCTGCGCACATGCCCCCTTTTCGGCGCTGTTTTTTGTTCTAAACCAACACACACCTCGACATTGATTCCTTTTCAACTAGCCCCTTATTATTTGGTGACCTTGGGCTATGACCCAAGGCATAAACAACACACCTTTAATGTTTTGGGGTTTTGGGACTTCTGCATGCGAGCTCTCCCACGATCCTTGTCCTTCGAATTGTCGAACCCCAAAATAGGGCCTAACTCCACAACTGGCTCCTCCCTTAACGCTTGACCATGCGACCACTACTCATGACCATGGTCCACTTTTTGGGATTTCATAATTCGCAATTTTGTGATTCCGGCTACAAACAATTCTAGGTCCTTCGAAATCCCAGATCCCGAAATGTCAAAAAGGGCTCAACGGGCTTTGACTCCTCCCTTAGCCTCCGTCCACGTGACCATGCCCTATGACCTAGGGATAAATCCCCCGAGCGCATCATGGTTTCAGGGTTCATGAAGTTGCAATGTAACTCCAACCTCTCCTCCTTCTAATCCATAAAGTCTAAAATTTCACCTGGACAATCAACGATCCAGATTTGTCACTGAATGGGCGGTCCTTGTTCAATCGTTATTTCTCCTTTTGTGATTTCTAGGATGAGTGCCAACTGATTCTCCCCTCTATTTTCCCTGATGATGAAATGCCAAAATCTCCCACTTGAGAGATCAACAGACCAGATTCCTCTTGAACCGATGACCATGATCCAATTAGATCGACGACCCACAACCTTTCAGGATTTTCCCCGAACCTTGACCACTCGCCACGTGTCCTCCTTGATGAATGGTGTTGATTGTTTGGGCAATTTCTATGAAACGTCAACCATTTTCCACGTGTCCTCCTTGATGGACGGTCCTAGTCTTTTCGTGAATTCTCCTTTCTTGATTTTGGCCTAGTCTTCTCCTTGTTTCCCCAGTGTCAAAAACTCTGAAAACCCTCGACCCCACTAGATCAATGGTCCACACTCATCCTGATCGATGGTTAGGATCTGATCATGATTCTCCCTTTTGTGACTTCAGGAGACTCTTCACTCTTGATCTCCCGGTCTCCAGATCCTTGAAATGTGGATCTCTTGACATGCATCCTCTAAGATGGATGGTCCCAATGCTTTCGGGACTTGATGATTCTTCTCCCTTCTATTGTTACGAGGCTTAAACCTCACACACCTTCTTCCAGATCCGAAGGCTATCGACTCTTGGTGTTAGATATGACGGTTCAGATCTGTCCTCCTTGTGTGCTCTCCTCCTACTACGTGGATGTAGATTCAATGGTCCAGATCTTTCTTCCCAGTGTTGATCCAACGACAGTTGTGCTCTTCCTCCTGAGCTTTATTGGCTTTTTGACTTAGAAGATTTTCTAAGTCTTGAAGGTCTCGACCTTCGACTATTCCTCTT
Organism: Picea engelmannii; assembly: GCA_009831015.1. Classification (NCBI taxonomy): domain Eukaryota; kingdom Viridiplantae; phylum Streptophyta; class Pinopsida; order Pinales; family Pinaceae; genus Picea; species Picea engelmannii. The sequence goes on along the minus strand of ML783480.1, from coordinate 697,473 downwards.
GCGAGATTGGATCCTTTGGGTCTCATCTATGTTATAGAAACATTGTCCCTTCTGAGCTTTGTCGTCTCAGAGATTTACTCCTGTGCACACTTTGTGTTTGAGGATCTCGAATAACTGAGATTCAAGAATTTTTCTTGAAAATAAAACTCCTTACACCCACTTGGCGTTCTCCTGCTCGATGCACACCTTGCAGAGCCTACAAAGTATTCAACAACCCTGTGAGTGTCTTCTCTTCGACACTTCTCTTCTCTCAGAACTCGAAATAGAGTTCCCTAGTGCATTGTATGTGCTCACTCGATGCCCTCTTGGTAGAGATCTACATAACATTTAGTAGTTCTATCTTCCCTGAACTCGAGACATAGTTCCTTCCTGTGCACTCCTTGAACCTCTGCTGATGAAGGTTCAACGCTATCCCTCTTGAGATTTCCTGAGGTTGTCTCACCTCTGTCAATGCACACCTTGCGCTCGTAAACTCCAAGATGGGAAGAAATTGAAACTTATGAAATACTTCACCAGTTATGCATTCAAAACACAAAATGCATAAAAAAATGCAAACACATATAGACAATTCATGGCAGGAAAAACTGCTCTTCCATTAATTCAGAAATGCTTATACAAGATGTTTACAAAGGTTGGACTGTAACAAGTCTCAGCTCTCTCTCAAGACCTCTCTTCTCTAGTCTCTTCTCCTATCTCCCTCATTCTCTTTCCTATCACTCTCTAATTATAAAGAGGGCTCTTGCGAGCTTATCCTCCACCTCACCATCTCTGAGCTATCGCCATCATAGAGTGGCTCCTACAGATACATTACATAAATGGATGCCTAGTGTTGACTATGTCCTGGGCTTGCTGTAGGAAACCATTAAAGGAAACCTCAACCACTACCTGTACAAAGGCGTGGTCTGGCATTAAAATCCTTACAACATTTATTGCAATTTTGAATTTCAAAATTGAGAGGGCTGGGCATCTCCCTTTCTTCATTAAATGTGTGCTAGATGTGCTGGTTGGATGTCACGCTGATGACATGGAGCGATGCTCCTGCATCATACTCCTCATCTGGAAAAATCATGATCTCCTCTTCTCCAATGTTGAAATCCACTTGGATCCCAAACTTTCCCTTGGAGTTGTCCATTTTCTCCTCTGCTTTGTTGTTGCTGTTGATGCTTCCCTACTGATCTTGCAAGCTCCCGTCTAATCAGCTTCTTATTGTTGGCAATCTCTACTAATGAACTCAACATCAGCCTTTTGATTTCTTTAATTACCTTGTCCAGTTGCTCCAGTGGCTAGCTCTTTGTATGCAATCTTCTCTGTCGCACTTCTGTCTTCTCAATGGGAAGATCTGCTTGATATCCACTGCTATCTTTATCTCTCTTTGTGGAACTAAGTGGCCACTCTACGGCAGACTCGAGCTCTACATTCTCCTCACTGAACTACTTCTCAACTTCTTCCTGTGGCAGTTTTTCTACTACCATTTCTCCTACTAGCATACTTCCAACTTCTTACATCTTGGCTTGTCGGATGTGAAAACTTTGCACCATCACCCTCTTCTCTAGGGGTTCCAATTATTCATATAGATCAGAAAAATCCATGTTGTCTTCTTCCTCTTCTGTTGCAGACTCCAGTGCTGCAGTGATTTCTTTTTCAGCTTCCTGGCTGAAAATTTTGAGCAACTCAGCTAAATGCTCTTCTTCTTCTCCTTCGGAAAACATCAATGACTGCTCCACTTCTTCCTCTTCTTTGACAGTCTCTATTGGATGTCCTCCTTCTGTTGCTGCATACACAACACATGCTCTTGCCTCAATTGGGCTATCTGGTAGGAATACCTGAATTCCCCCAATCATTAGAATGCTCTTTTGATCCTCCTTCTAGATGGTGCAAGTTTTTAACTTGCCATCATCTTCATTCACATGGTCTACAAAACCACATGAATATTCACTTATCAGTACTCCTTGCTGACCTGAACTCACTCTTGAGTCTTGGATACTTTCAGACAATCTCAGTTCTTTTCCCCTACCCACCTGGCAATTTGGGAATTTTCTACTTCCCACTTGGCAGTCTATGAGATCCAGTGATCCCATATCATTGCCCACTTGGCAATCTAAAATTTCACCACTGCCCCCTTGGTAGTATGCAATACCTCTAATGATCTCTTCCCATTGCCCACCTGGAAACTTGAAAGTTCACTTCTGCCCTCCTAGCAATTTATGAGATCTAAAATTGATCCCGCTTCCTCATCACCGAGGGTTCCTCCAACTTCTGGCTCATAGATGCAAACCAACTTTGTGTCAGTGAGGTTTTTATCATACCTCATCCACTTATTCAACTCTTGTTGTTGTTTTCTGGCCAACAAATTTTGAATAGGCCATTTGGCTTTCTTTTTCAGAGGCCATTCGTACCTCCAGTGTACTTTTGCCTCCTGTTGCATATTCAATGTCAGTTGTTCCATTCTCGCCCTTATCTCTGTGAGTTCTTTTTCAATCTCTTCTTTACTCATCTATTGGTGGTCTCCTCTTCCACCACGCTCATGGCCTTCAGTAGCCATTTTCATCTTTCACCTGCCCTCCTAGCAAGCGTATGGTTCACTCTATGTCTGAGATCATCTCCATGTCCTCCTACAACTCACCTGGCTGTCTATCATTTGTTGCACACCTTGCAACAATCACCACAGAGCTTTAACACCCTGCTTCTTTCAACTATTGTATACAAATGAATCTTTGCTTCTGATTCCACTTGATGTTACTAGAATTTCTCCCACCGTCTCTCCTTTGTCTGTGAACAAAGTAACGGTCTCCTCTTTCTCTTTTGTCTAAAATCTACAGACAAAAATTTTCTCTAATACCACTTGATGGTATCAGACTGTATCCCTTCATAGTCCTCCTTGTCTCTGATATGAAAACAGAAAATATGTTGGCTCTGATACCACTTGATGGTGTGTATCAGAGTATTTTCTTTATCTACTCTGCCTCCCTCTGCCTGTAGTCTACAAACAAAAAGTGGCTCTGATACCACTTGATGTAGACCCCCTACCTCAGCAGGGTCCACTGACCTCCTGGTCTCTGGATCGATCTTATTTTGAGCTGAAATGGCTCTTCAAGCTCCTGCTAGAACCCTTTGAACGAATCCACAGGTCCCTTTGTCCTCTGGCATAGGTTTTGAGAAAATTTGCATGCGCACCCCCTTTTCGGCGCTCTTCTCTATTCTGAACCAACACACACCTTAGCATTGATACCTTTCCAACTAGCCCCTTCTTATATAGTTACCTCAGGCTATGACCCTGTTGGGCACTAAATCGAGCTATCTTTCTACTACATTTCCATTACCTTTTTTACCTTTTTACACTTATTTACCTATGTTTGCTATGCTAAATCTGTGAGGTAAATACCCCTACCTTGTCTATTGGAATATTTTATTAATGAAGTAAAAGTCGTGGAGTTTTTCCTATTTGCAGCACTAAAATGAATGTTTGAGCACAGCTTCTGGAGAACAGGACCAGGGCTTCATCTCGCAGGAGATCCGCTCTTCATAGCAACAACCAAGCCATAAAGAGGCCGTGTAGCTGGAGTCGCAGATCCCTGAACCATCTTGGGCATTTCGCTGATCCTGTCCATCTGGTATTGGTGTCGTTCCAACTAATGTATATTTTTGGGGATATGGTTACCATGTTTTGGGGAAAAGGTTGTTCTCCCTTTTGATATATAAAAGACAGTTTATTCCTGTAACTAGGGATGTCCCCATTGAGATTGTAATAACCCTTTTCAGATTTATAAAACACTACCTATTTTTTTGTCTTCATATTCTCTATAACCAATGCAGCCTGATCAGAGAGATGGGCCCGCTCTTCTGATCAGGTGTTGTGTCTTCTTGTGTGTGTTATTTATCAGTTGTATGCTTGCTATTACAGTTTGTTATTTATAAGATTATGCTTGTTGTTACAGTGTTATTTATGCTTCTTGTTACAGTGTGTGATTCTTATGAGTACTTTTCAGAAGTTGTAGTTATTCCAGATGATAGTAATGTTTTGAATCTTAATAGTGAACCCTTGTCCAGAACGAATTGTACTCTTGCCCCCGCATATACCTTGCACATTTCCTTGAAAGGATACGCACCTAGATTTATAAATTAATGTAGAAAAGGGGTGAATATATCGTTCATACCTGGACACCAACATTTTTGTGCCATTTTTGGGGAGGCTAACAAGGTGCAAGACAACGATCCAGACCAACCAGAGGGTCAATCTCTCATCCGAGAGAGAGAACGAGTTTTCTCACTCTGCTTCAGGTCCTGATTATAGGTGATCTTTCTGCTTGTTTTTATTTTTTCTTTTCCATTTTTGTCAATCTCTTGTCCTAGGGAGGGAGGAGTCTTTTGACGCCCTGCTCCAGATACTGAGTTAGATTCATTTCTTTTAGACCCTTTTGTTTTTTTGAAACCCTAGCTTTTACCCTGGGGAGGGAGGAGTCTTTTGATGCCCTGCTTCAGATTTGAAAAGTATCAGGTCTTTTCCATGGTGTGTTTTGTTCTTGTACAAGGGAGGGAAGAGTCCTTTGATGCCATGCTCCGAGGGTGGAACCTTAGATTATTGTTTTTTTTTAGCTGCCTTTCTTTTTCGTAAGATATTTTGTCTTGGGGAAGGAATGGTCCTTTGACACCTTACATCAAGACTAAAGCATTGTAGGTTCATTCCAAGACCCTCCGTCATACCAACACTTGTATGAACAAAGAACCGAATAACGTGGGCAGAGGGAAAGCCCCAAAGAATGGAGGACCAAATTTGGGAAGAAATACCTTCATCCAACAGATTATAGAAAAGGTTGAATTAGAAACATCATCTTGCGCAGTTGTGAGACCAAGGGCACAAAGAGTGAAGTCTTAGGGACAATCAGTAGATCAACTAGTGCTATCTATAACATTCTTGGGTGATATGACACAACAGGTCCCTCCAGTAGTTGAAGAAACATCTAGTGGCATACCTGACCAAGGAAATATTATGCTGGCAACAGAGGGGGAAGAGGTCACAAGAAGAACCTCGACAGAGTCAGACCACTCCAACAAGAGAGAGAAGGTTGTAGCCGAGGGATCAAGTCATCAGAATGCAGGAGAAGGGATTGAAGGAGTATTTGCATCACCAAGGTTCTGGGGAAGTGATGCTAAAGAAACTCGGATCCAAGGGGTAAGGAAGCCTCGGCCATCTCCTATAGAGTCTGGTGAAATACCTAGTGGTTATTGGAAGATATTTATGGCTCCCACAACCTCCACTATCGAGTTTCCAATCGGAAACCTGGGATTTGGTGCGCCCACTAAGCCTATTCCATTAGCATCCTTACCAAACTTTCATGGGCTTGTTTCAGAAGATCCTGACACATTTCTATTCAAATTCAACATAGTGTGCTGAGGGTATGACTACACGACGGAAGCCCAAAAGTTAAAAAAAATCCTGTCTACATTAAAAGGGATGGCTTTGCGATGGTTCATGGGCCTTGGAGGGAGCACTATTTCCACATGGGATGATATGTGGACAACGTTTATGGAAAAATACCAGGACTACTATAAATCCCAGAACATTAAGGAGGAACTTTTCAAGTTCACACAAAAAGAAGACGAGAGTTTGGAAGATTGCGTCGAATGATTCAAGTACACCTTATAGAGGTCGAGTCACTCTGACAAGGATAAGGAAATTCTAAAAATTATCCTCCTTTGATCTTTCCGTGAGGACTCAATGGAACTATTGAACATTGTGGGAAAGGGAGACATCTCTAAGGAAAGATTCGAAGGTATCTAGGAATTATGCATTCAGTGCTCAAGAGGACTTGCAAGAAATAGACAAGGAATTCACTCAGTAAAACGGTCTGGCAGAGGTGTTACGAAAGAAGAAATTGAAAACCTGCTAGACAATCTGAGGACGAATATCCTTAGCACCATGTCAGCATATATGGATATGCTGCAAGTAAAATAGAAGCAGCTGGAATTGGACAAGACTATGGAGATATTATGCCCGACATGTAGAAAGAATCATCTAGAGAGGTAATGTCCACTAAACTCCATAGAGGAATGTGCAATCTGTGAGATAAATCATGCAACAAGCTCATGCCCCTCCCTGCCAGGCCTGAAATTAGTATTTCAAGGAATGGGGAAAGACATGGAGCAACTGTACCTCATGGGGTCTAGAAAGCCATGGAAACCTCGACCACCAATGGGAAATCAATGTATGTACTCAGATCCATCTCAGTATTTCAATAATTCTAATATGAATCCTCAGTCCATGCCCTATCCTTCCATGTGGCCACAATACTATTTTCCACTGTGGTAGCAGTGGAACCCTCAAGCCAATTCAAGCTCCCCATGGGCTCCAACCTGGTGAGGATCCCCTCCTGGGCAGTTTTCTCAATCGATGCCACAGAAACAACTCCAATTTCCCTCTAATGTTCCTCTGGGTAACCAACCTACCCATCCTCAGCACCCAATCCAACCTGATCTGAATCTTAATAGCAGGGGAGTTCATCAAACTGACATTCTTAACCTACCTTCATATATCATTTCCACTGTAGAGTTGTATGAAATGAATCTACGATCAGGGCAGATAGTTGATGCTCAACCTCCTCCAGTTACCATTGAACAACTCGATAGTGAAGGTAAGGAATCAAAACCAATTAGTAAAGACCCAAAACAAACTGATAGAAACCAGGCATCTCCTGTAAAACAACATCAATCTAAACCACCTTACCTAGAGATACTAACTTTGAGTAAATCAACCCCTCAAGACGAATTTGATTTATTAGGAGAACTACAGAACTTATTTGTTAAAATTCCCTTGTTATAAGCTATGAAGGATGTGCCAATATATGCAAAGACTCTTAGGGAATACTATTTAAAGAAATATGCAAAGAAATCCAAAGACCCCCTTACCATTCATGTTATGGGAAAATTATCAGATTTCATGACGGGAAAGTCAATGCCTGAAAAGTATGGAGATCCGGGGAACCCAATTCTGACAGTACAAATTAATCGGGTACAGATTCCAAACATGTTGGTAGACTTGGGTGTTGCCATCAATGTTATCACCACTGAAACCATGCATGCATTAGATCTTCATAACTTGAAATGTACACCTATAGTATTGGAATTGGCACACCGATCCACAGTCAAACCTGTAGGAAAGTTGGAATATGTAACAATTTCAGTAGATTCATGGCACTATCTCATATATTTCTTGGTCTTACAGATGCAATCTTCGGTGGGAAGCCATCCTTTTATCTTGGGTAGACCATGGCTGGCTACTGCAGATGCTTACATTGGGTGCCAATTAGGGCACATGGTTATTTCCAATGGGCACAACATTAAGAACATAGTGTTATACCCACCTGCAAAACCAAACCCATCCATAAAACTAGCAGGAAGCAAGAAAATTTTATCTAGGAAAGAGTTCAAAACAGAAAATGAGGAATTCAGGCCAGTTCTCACTATTGGACAAGCCCTTCAGTTGAAAATAGAATCGGAAGATGATGTAATCACCTCTTTTATGGATGATCCTTGCTTCATTTCCAAAACAAATCAACAATTCCTAGAATCTATCCTAAGTTGTAAGACTCAGGAAACAATTGAAACAGTAGAAGGATCAGAGTAGCTACATGTCGATGCACCCAATGAAAGTGTCCCAGTAGAACTAGAACTAGGGAAAACCCTGAATATTAATCCAACCCTGTCAGAATCCCAGAAGAAGCAACTCATGGATGTCCTTCGGAAACACAAAGAGGCCTTCACCTAGGATTATACAAATATAAAAGGGATCCCTGCTAATTCATGTACCCATCATATATACATTAAGGAGGATTGTCGTCCTGTGAGACAACCTCAAAGAAGGATGAACCCCGCATTGAAAAATGTTGTGAAAGAAGAACTTCAGAAATTACTAGACGTAGGTTTTATTTACCCCATCTTAGATAGCCAATGGGTCTCCCCATTTGTAATGGTCCCTAATAAAAATGATAAATGGAAAATATGCATGGATTATCGAGAATTAAATAAGGCAATGCAGAAATATCATTTTCCTTTGCCATTTATTGATCAAGTTTTGGATACATTGGCTAGCAATTTTTTTTTTCTTTTCTATATGGGTTTAGTGGGTATAACTAGATCCAGATAGCTCCTGAATATCAGGATAAAACCACTTTCACATGCCCTTGGGGAACATTCGCATATCGGGTCCTTCCTTTTGGCCTATGTAATGCTCCTGCAACGTTCCAGAGGGGTAATTTTGGGAATCTTCTTTGATTTGATAGATGACAGTGTTGAAATCTACATGGATGAATTTACTCCATATGGGGATTCATTTCTTGAAGGGCTGAAAAAATTAGAAAAAGTTCTCGAAAGGTGTATACAAGCACGTGTCTCATTGAGTACAACAAAATTCCATATGATGATGGAAGAGGGTATTGTTCTGGGACATTTTCTCTCAACTGAAGGAATCCATATTGACCCAGCAAAGACAAAGGTAATTTAGCATTTCCCAACACCCAAAATGCCCATGCAGATATGCATTTTTATTGGTTGTGATGGTTATTACAGGCGTTTTATAGAAAATTTTGCTAAAGTAGCACATCCACTTTTTCAATTGCTAACAAAAGATTTAGATTTTGTGTGGATAGAGGACTGTGATGCAGCCTTTATGAGAATTAATGAATTGGTCTATAGAGCTCCAATCCTTAGAGGACTGGACTGGGCATTACCGTTCCATATTCATACGGATGCTTCTCAAACAGCAGTTGGTGCAGTATTAGGATAGCAAGAGGACAAAATACCATATGTAGTTTACTATGTTAGTAAGAATTTGGCTCCTGCCGAATTAAACTACACAGTGACTGAGAAAGAGTTCCTTTTTTTTATTTATGCCATCAATAAATTCTGACACTACATTACTGGGTATCCTACCTTTGTGCATATTGATCATGCAGCTATCAGGTATTTAATGAATAAACCTGTTACCCCTGGTCGTATCACAAGATGGATCTTGATACTACAGGAATTTGATATTACTATAGTAGATAAACTAGGGAAGGACAATGTGGTTGCAAATTTCTTATCTAGGATAGAACATGAGGGTAAGGATACACCAATTGAAGATAATTTCCTAGATGAACATATTTTTGCAGTATCTTCTAACACTCTATGGTATGCAAATATTGATAATTATCTTGCTTCAGGGAAGGTGACTTGTCATTTGTCATATAAAGAGAAAAGGAAGATTATTCACCAGAGTACCCTATATTCATGGATGGCAAGATATCTCTTTCATACAGGGGCTAACCAATAGATTCGGCGTTGTGTGGCAGAAGATAATATCTATGAGATACTAAAGGCTGCACATGATGGACCCTATGGAGGACATTTTGTAGATAAAAGAATAGGTCACAAAGTGCTGCAAATGGGATATTACTAGCCCTCCATATTTCATGATGCTTGGGATTATGTTCGAAGGTGTAATAGCTTCCAACGGATGGAACAACCTAGGAAAGCAGATGAAATTCTTCTACAGCCCCAGATAGTCCTTGAAACTTTTGAGAAATGGGCCATTGATTTTGTTGGACCCTTCAACCCACCTTCTCATTAGAAATCTTACATCCTGGTTTGCACTGATTATGTAACTAAATGGGTGGAAGCCAGAGCAGTCACAAGAGCAACAGAACAAGTAGTGGCAGACTTTTTTTTTGAAGAAATCTTTGCCCGATATGGTACTCCAACGGAAATTGTGTCGGATGGAGGATCACAGTTCACATCTCACATGATAGGAAAGTTGATGCATAAATACGGAGTCAAACATAGAGTGACAACCCCCTATCACCCCCAGGCGAACGGGCAAGTAGAAAACAAAAACAAAGTATTAGAAAATATCTTGACAAAGATAGTAGCAAGTCATCGTCGGGACTGGGCACAGAAACTTCCAGAAGCTTTATGGGCATACAGAACAACATGGTGAAACAAAATTGGATTTTCACCATTTGAATTAGTCTATGGGAAAGTCCCCTTGTTTCCAATGGAATTTGAGATCAGTACACTTAGAACAGCTCTAGAAGTAGGCCTAGACCCATCAGAAGCATAGAAACACTGACTGGAACACCTGAATGCATTGAACGAGATTTGGTTAGTAGTTGTCCAGAAGACCACTGTTGTTCAACAACAGAGAATGAAATGGCATGATAAATTCATCAAAAGTAAGGTGTTTCATGTGGGAGATTGGGAATTACTTTACAATTCCCGATTTAAGGATTTCAAAGGCAATATTTGCACTCGCTGGATGGGGCCATACAAAGTGGACGCAGTGTTTGACAATGGAACAATTATATTAGTTACAATAGATGAGAATCATACCTCGTTCTTAGTAAATGGACACCATCTAAAACTATACCACCATACAAACTCTAGAAATTCCTTTGTCAAACACCTTTCTGACTATCTAATTTAATGGTTATTGGGATGAAGGACATTCTCACTCTGCCTTAAAAAAAAAAAATCTTACTTGTTTGTATTTTGCAGAAATAATAAAGGAATATGGCCAGGAGAAATGTAACACTCAACGTTGTTACTCACCAGTGTTGTTATAAAGATGTTGTTGTTACTCCACTGGAATGTACTGATTACTTCACTAAGTGTTGTTACTCTACAACTGTCGTTACTCTGCCAGTGTCATTACTCCGCAACTACCATTACTTCGCCAATGTTGTTACTCTGCAATTGTCATTACTCCGCTAGTGTCATTACTCCACAACTGCCACTACTCCACCGGTGTCGTTATTTCACAACTACTGCTACTCCACCATTGTTATTACTTACTGTTGTTGTTACTCTTTGCTGTCGTTACTCCCTATTTCCATTACTCCATCAGATATTTTGTTGTTATTCCACCATAAGGTAGGTCCCTAGGTACGTCTCCGCCGAATTTTATGGATTTAATTAAAATATTCCAAAAAGACATTAAAACGTGTCATGGATTGCCGTAATTAAGTTGGGGGGGGAGACATCATAATAAATGACGGCATACCATGAAAAATAATTTATGACACACGATCCTCACCAAACAGAATCCAATAATTTTGGTACTCCATAATCATAACTTGATATGTTGAAATGCGTACTTGTATGCGCAAAGTCATAATCAGTCACCTCCCCAACATGCTACATTAAATTTCTGATAGTACCACCACAATCTGTCATCATTTCCAAACATAATAGTGTTGTTTCATCCGTCGTCCCCAAAAGAGATATGATGTTATTTCAGTTGCCAACGGTTTCGAGCCCTATCATTTTCCCCTACCAGCTAATTGCATTTGTCGTGCTGACTCTGCCTCTGGAGCAATGGGTGGATGATCTATGCAACATGAACCTAAAGATACAACAAGAGTTCATAATAATCAGGAGGTATGGAAGTTATTTGAGAACACGGGTTGGAATGTTTACTTTGATAGGTTGAAAGGGTCGAATGAAGAAATTGCGACGGAATTCGCACTCAACTTGAGAGAAGGAAGCTCTTAGGTTCGCAGAATTGAAATTCCTATGACAGAGGAAGCCATCACAGAATTCAATGGAGTCCCTCAAAATGGACAACGATGGTTTTTAGGAAGGTCTGTCCTTCCGGAGTTTCCCAAAGCCTTTTTACAGGTAGGAGAAATCATTGTGAAGAAGGGTCGAGGATATGACAGAAATTCGTTGCCGCATCCATGGAAGGAAGTAGAAGAGTTCATCATGAGATATATGACTTGCGAAGGGAGATACTCCACCATATTCAAATATCATCTTCGAATACTAACTCACCTGCGATTTCCCCAAGCAGAGGCTTTCTCACTGAATGTGCCTTATTTTTTTATTGAGAAGCCTTCACCTAATGGCACATTCGGATTAGGAGTCACGACAGGTATTTTCGACCATCACCCACCATGGGCTGGTTCAGCTGTTAGTAATGAATGCCATTAGACAAATCCCAGTCCCATGGGAATTGTTTCGGGATTCCACAGAGGAAGAAGTAGCAGCCGCTGTGGTTGCTAGGGAAGATGAACTAGAAGCCACGGAGGAGGAAAATGCAGGAGAAGATGACTATGTTGACCAAGAGGAACCGGAAGAGATGGAGATGGAAGCTGAATCATTTGAAGAAGAGGTTGCTCCCCAAGAGCAAGTTGAAACCATGGAACCAATGGAGGATGTGAAATTTGACACAGAAAAGCCCACTAGTACCACGACCGAGGCTGTCCCACAAGAACCAACCTCGCCTGTGGAATCAGCAGAGCAATTTGATAACATGACAACCACAGAAGCGGGGTCACAACAGACAGGAGCGGTTGAATTGGTTGATATTGTGACTGAGGGTAATCCACAAGGACCTCCTGTCACCATGGAGTCAATGGAGGAGGATAACCAGAATAAAGAAGAGGTCGTGACCACCCCGACCAAAGAGCCCATGGAAGAAGTGTTGGGAGAACTAGGGTGCGAGGTTGGCGCCAAACCACAAGATCCAGTGTCGACCTCAGGATCGAATATTGAAGATCCCTGAAAGTTCTCCTTTTTCTCCTTTATTCCAAGAGAAGCAAGGCAAACTCATTCCCTATGGCATACATAAGAAGATCTTGCCATTCCTCCAATTCTATCACAAAAGCCACAAATGTGCGGGGTGGATGATACTCAAATAGATACATTAGCAGGAGAGCATCTCGCAAGGGAACCACTGGTCACAGTGAACATGAAACAAGAGGAAATAGCTATAGGCGAAGAGGAGGGACCAAGCGAAGCAATCCTGACGAATGAGTGAATGGAAGAGCCAGGTGAGAAGGTCCTAAGACTCCCAGTCAAACAAAAACATCAGCTACAATTTAAGGAGACAATGCAACTTAAGATGGAGGTCAGGAAAATAAGGAAACAGATACACAAAATGCAATATCGGATGAATAAATACAAGCAGCAAGCTAGAAAGTCCAAGTCCATAGGAGTAGAAACAGAGACTCAGATGGACCAGGCAGCCATAACCTCTCCTACTACTCAAACAAACCCGGTCGAGCGATTGTTTGAAGACCATGATCATGCCTTAATGGTCGAAGTGCAGACTTGGAAATCTACTGTGGCTCAATATCAAAACAAGATCAAAAGAACTCAAGAATGAGCCTCCACAACTATTTTTGAATATGTGGAGCATATAGATATCATGAGATTAAGGCATGCGAAGCAATAGCTCAAGATGGAGTAGCTAGAAAAGCAAGTGGCAGAGCTGAAAATGGATAAGGAGCAGATGTTTAATTTGGCACAAGAGGTGATGGCATGTCGCCCCTCTGCTTCTTTTTATTCTTTATTCTTACATGAATGTTTTATTCTATTCTGCATGGAGAGCATAAAAAATGAGATTAGTTATAAAATAGAAAATGTTGTTCAATTCCTCCCAATAATGAGGCAGCACGACGTGCCAACTCAACATTTGATATGAGAATTTTACCTGCATGGATATCTGTTGCGCATGGACAGAGACTTAAATCCGGTCACGTATGTGGGAGACATTCATTTAAGGGCCCTCACCTCTTACACTTTCAACTAGATCAGCTGACAGAAGGATTTTAACACATTTGAATCTAATCAGGTTACAAAGTCGTCTATGGTAAGAGGAGAACCTGAGACGTCAGTCACCATGTTCAATAAACAAAACACCTTTTTGGGAATTGAGGAAAATAGAGATAGAATGTTGAGGACACAAAATTGTTTCCTTGATCTTTGCGTTAAGAAAATAGTCACATTTCATGAAGAAGCCCTTGATTGCTGTCAGAAAAGGTGGATGATGACACCTACAACTGTCTGGAATATGGAACCTTTTGGGGCACCAAATTTTGCACGGGTGCTCCCTGAGTGCCCAGATATGTGGTATGTTTCCGAACAAGTGGGTTCCAATGGATGGGACTCTGGTTTCAGTTTCCCACTATTTGGTTACTAGTAGAAGATTACACTCCAACGTATATCATCCTGGAAGATTGGTGGGAATACGTCCACCTGTCAGATGGTTTTAAAGTTCTAGGAATAGAGATGGCCGAAGAATATGATCTCTCCCATTTTCAGGAAGCCAACAGTTAGCGAAATCCAGACCTACGGAAGCAACGAACTGCATGAGGGCATGCAGAAGGCTAGTTGGGGGGAGATGTTGGGCACCAAATTGGGATATCTTTCTGCTACATTTCCATTACCTTTTTGAACTTTTACACTTATTTACCTATGTTTACTATGCTAAATCTGTGAGGTAAATACCCCTACCTTGTCTATTGGAATATTTTATTATTGAAGTAAAAGTTGCGGAGTTTTGCCTATTCCCAACACTAAAATGAATGTTTGACTGCAGCTTCTGGAGAACAGGACCAGGGCTTCATCCCATAGTAGATATGCTCTTCACAGCAACAACCAAGCCATAAAGAGGCCGCGCAGCTGGAGTCGCAGATCCCTTAACCATCTTGGGCATTTTGTTGATCCTGTCCATCTAGTACTGGTGCCATTCCAACTAATGTATATTTTTGGGGATACGGTTACCATGTTTTGGGGAAAGAGGTTTGTCTCCCTTTTGATGTATAAAAGACAGTTTATTCCTGTAACTGGGGATGTCCCCATTGATATTGAAATAACCTTTTTCATATTTATAAAACACTACCTATTTTGTTGTCTTCATCTTCATTGTAACCAATGCAACCCTGATCAGAGAGTTGGGCCCGCTCTTCTGATCAGGTGTTGCATCTTCCTGTGTGTGTTATTTATAAATTTTATGCTTCTTGTTACAGTGTGTTATTTATCAGTTTATGCTTGCTGTTACAGTGTTATTTATGCTTGCTGTTATAGTGTGTGATTCTTACGAGTAATTTTCAGAAGTTGTAGTTAATCCAGTTGACAGTAATGTTTTGAATCTTAATCATGAACACTTGGCCATAATGAATTGTACTCATGCCCCTGCATATAAATTGCATGTTTCCTTGAAAGGATACACACCTGGATTGGTAAATTAATGTAGGAAAGGGGTGAATAAATCGTTCATAGCTGGACACCAACAGACCCAAGGCGTAAAAAACACACCTTTCACGTTTCGGGGTTTCAGGACTCTTGCATGGAGCTCTCCTAGGCTCCTTGTCCTTATAATCGCCGAACCCCGAAATAGGGCCTAAATCCAAAGATGGCTCCTCCCTTAACGCTCGACCATGCGACCACTACCTGTTACCATGGTCCACTTTTTGGGATTTCGTAATTCTCGATTTCATGATTTTGGCTGCAAATGATTCTAGGTCCTTCGAACTCCTGAATCCTGAAATGCTAAAAAGGGCTTAACGGGCTTTGGCTCCTCCCTTAGCCTCTTTCCATGTGACCATGCCTATGACCTGGGGATAACTCCTTCGAGAACGTCACGATTTTGAGGTTCGTGAAGTTGCGATGCAACTCCAACCTCTCCTCCTTCTAATCCTCAAAGTCTGAAATTTCCCCTGGATAATCAACGGTCCAGATCTACCGCTGAATGGGCAGTCCTTGTTCAATCGTGATTTCTCCTTTCACGATTTTTTGGATGAGTGCCAACTGACTCTCCCCTCTATTTTCCCCGATGAAAAAATGTCGAAATCTCCACCTTGAGAGATCAACAGACCAGATTCCTCTTGAACCGATGACCATGATCCAACTAGATCGACGACCCACAACCTTTCAAGATTTTCCCTGAACCTTGACCACTCGCCACGTGTCCTCCTTGATGAACGATGTCGATCGTTTTGGCAATTTCTACGAAACGTCGACCATTTGCCACGTGTCCTCTTTGATGGATGGTCCTGGTCCTTTCGCAAATTTGCCTTTCGTGATTTTGGCCTGATCTTCTCCTTGTTTCTTGAGTGCCAAAAACTCCAAAAACCCTCGACCCCACTCGATCGATGGTCCACACTCATCCTGATCGATGGTCAGGATCTGATCGCGATTCTCCCTTTCGCGAATTTGGGAGACTCTTCACTCTCGATCTCCCAGTGTCGAAATCCCCGAAATGTGGATCTCTTGACATGCTTCCTCTGAGATGGACGGTCCCGATGCTTTCAGGACTTGATGAGTCCTCTCCCTTTTGCTGTTACGAGGCTTAAACCTTGCGCACCTTCTTCCATATCCGAAGGCTATTGACTCTTGGTTCTAGATCTGATGGTTCAAATTTGTCCTCCTTGTGTGCTCTCCTCTTGCTGCCTGGATGTAGATTCAATGGTCTGGATATTTCTTCCCAGTGCTGATCCAACGACAATTGTTCTCTTCCTCCTGAGCTTTCTTGGCTTTTTGACTTAGAAGATTTTCTAAATCTCGAAGGTCTTGACCTTTGACTCTTCCTCTTGCGAGCTTCGTTCCTTTGCGTCTCGTATGCATTATAGAAACATTGTCCCTTCTGAGCCTTGTCATCTCAGAGATTTACTCCTATGCACACTTTGCGTTTGAGGATCTAGAATAACTCAGACTTGAGAATTTTTCTTGAAAACAAAACTCCTTACGCCCACCTAGCTTTCTACTGCTCGATGCACACCTTGCAGAGCCTACAAAGTATTCAACAACCCTGTGAGTGTCTTCTCTTCGACACTTCTCTTTTCTCAAAACTCAAAATAGAGTTCCCTAGTGCACTCTATGTGCTCGCTCGATGCCCTCTTGGCAGAGCTCTACAGAACCTTCAGTAGTTTTGTCTTCCCTGAACTCGAGACAGAGTTCCTTCCTATGCACTCCTTGCACCTCTGCTAATGAAGGTTCAATGCTATCCCTATTGAGCTTTCCTGAGGTTGTCTCACCTCTGTCAACACATACCTTGCAAACTATGTGCACTCCTTACACTTGAAAACTCCAACATGGGAAGAAATTGAAACTTATGAAATACTTCACCAGTTATGCATTCAAAACATGAAATGCATAAAAACATGCAAACACATACAGACAATTCATGGCAGGAAAAACTAGTCTTCTATTAATTCAAAACTGCGTATATAAGGTGTTTACAAAGGCTGGACTGTAACAAGTCTCACCTCTCTCTCAAGACCTCTCAGCTTTGGTCTCTCCTCCTATCTCCCTCATTCTATGTCCTATCACTCTCTAATTACAAAGAGGGCTCTCTCGAGCTTATCCTCCACCTCACCATCTCTGAGTTATCACAGAGTGACTCCTATGGCGATCACAGAGTGACTCCTATGGCTACATTACATAAATGGATGCCCAGTCCTCACTATGTCCTGGGCTTGCTGCAGGCAAACATTAAAGGAAACCTCAACCACTACGTGTACAAAGGTGTGGTTTGGCATTAAAAGCCTTACAACATTTATTACAATTTTGAATTTCAAAATTGAGAGGGTTGTTCCTCTCCCTTTCTTCATTAAATGTGTGCTTGATGTGCTAGTTGGCTGGCATGCTGCTGACATGGAGCGATGCTCCTGCATCACACAGTCCTACAGGGACAGAATTGAGTTTGACAACCCCAAATCCTTGAGTGAAGTATTCAGGAAAGCACAAATGTGATATGACCAGTATAAACAACGGGTAGAGTTTCCCAAATCCTGGAAGGATAAGAAACAAGATCGAGTGAACCAATGGAAGAAGGGGTACCAGCCAGCTACTTATCGGAATGCAACAAAAAAATTTCTAAGAAAGGATTTCACTAAAATCATTCGAATACGCAAGGCAGCAGTAAACCGCTAAACCTAGGAATGAAGAAGTTTGGGGACAGCTCCCATGAGCCATTAAAGTGTTGGGAATGTGGAGAGACTCATCTAAGGAGGAACTATCCACGTTTGATTTCAGCAAACTGAACTATTGTTCATAATTTGTAGGAAGCCTCGATGGAGGGAGATGTGGGAAGAAGCCTACATCGGATAAATGCAGCCATAATGGTCGACAAGCTAACCACCAGTCCTCGGTGGTAGAAATCGAAGGTAAAATCAATAACACTAAAACTTATGTTTTAATTGACCCTGGAGCTACATTAAGTTATATTACTCCTGATGTGGTAGAGTCAAATAAACTTAAGAAACTGAAACACGCAAAATCATGGCTTGTACAATTAGCAACTGGTACTAAAAGGAAAGTAGTTGACTTTTTTTTCGGATTTTGAGTTTAGCTTAGATGGTCAAAATATAAGAACAAATCTAAATATCCTACTACTAGGATCTTATGATATGATTATCAGGATGGATTGGTTGGAACAACACAAAGAAGTACTATACTGTTATATATAGATACTTAGATATAAAGATTATTTTGGCACTATTAGAACAACCCAAGGCATACCAAAACCTGTATCAGTCAGACAAGTTTCAACGATGCAACTCAAGAAATGTATTAGAAAGGGATGTCAAGTTTATGCCATCCAAGTGACGAATCTATTAGAAAAAGAAGATAAGCCAAAGTTGGAAGACTTTGTTGTCCTACGTGAATTTAGAGACATGTTTATGGATGAGATACCAGAATTACCTCCTAGAAGGGAAATAGACTTCTCCATAGACCTACTACCCGGTTCAGCCCCTATCTCCAAAGCACCTTACTGAATGAGTCTACCAGAACTGACAGAATTAAAAATACAATTATAGGAATTGTTAGACAAAGAGTATATCAAACCGAGTGTCTCACCTTGGGGGGTACCATTCCTCTTTGTGAAAAAGAAAGACGGTACTCTAAGACTATGTATCGATTATAGACAACTGAACAAAATGACTATTAAGAACAAATACCCCTTACCAAGGATAAATGATCTGTTCGATCAAGTATGTGGGGCCAAGATATTTTCAAAGTTAGATTTGCGATATGGTTATCATCAAGTTAGGATAAAAGACGAGGACATAAACAAAACAACTTTTTGGACAAGATATGGACACTACGAGTTCATAGTCATACCTTTCGAACTCACTAACGTACCAACCACTTTTATGTGCCCGATGAACATTATTTTCAGTTATTACTTAGACAAGTTCGTGGTAGTATTTATCGACGATATTCTGGTCTATTTGAAAACGAAGGAGGAACATGATGAAAACTTAAGAATAGTTTTGCAAACGTTAAGGAAACACAAACTGCATGCCAAATTTGACAAGTGTTACTTCTATCAAAAAGAAATACAATATCTAGGACATGTAATTTCAGCAGAAGGCATTACCATAGACCTGGAAAAGACAAAAGCCATTATGGAATGGCCGATACCTAAGGATGTAGCGGATATATGGTCATTCATGGGAATCACCGGATATTACCGCAAGTTTATAGAAGGGTTTTCCAAGATATCCTACCCTATCATGTCATTACAAAAGAAAGGAACCAAGTTTAATTGGTCAGAGAAGTGTCAAGACAGTTTTAACAAACTGAAGGGATTATTGACAACTGCACCCATATTGAAGGTAGCAGACCCAGATAAAGACTTCACCGTATGTGTTGATGCAAGTAAAGAAGGACTAGGGGTGTCCCAGCTCAGGAAGGACACGTTATTTGTTATGAGTACCAAAAATTAAAATAACACGAGTGAAATTATGTCACTCATGACTTAGAATTGGCAATAGTAATACACACCTTAAAAATGTGGCGACACTACAAAATGGGTAGAAAATTTCTACTATTGATGGATAATAGCGGGGTGAAATATCTATTTAGCCAACCAGATCTTAATGCATGACAAGCAAGATGGTTAGCCTTCTTGAGCAAATTTGACTTCGAGGTTAGACATATCAAGGGTAAGGAAAATAAAGTAGCAGAAGATTCTGTGGGTTATTTGAGATAAATATCAGTAGGGAAGAAAGTGATCTGGAACAAAGGGTAAGGACGACAGGTATTAACAATGAAAATTACAATAAGATGATGGAATAATTACAAAATAGTACCGCAAACTAAAATAAACCAGATCTAAGTATCAACAAGAAGGGAATATTACGATTTAAAAACATACTTTACATACCAGATTCAATAGAGTTAAAACTAACAGTTTTGGACGAAGTGCATAAGAAACCATATTCTGGCCATCCAGGTTACCAGAAAACAATAACAGCACTTAGAAAACTATTTTACCGGCCTAATATGAAGGGTGAAATAGCAGAGTACTTGGCTAGGTGCCAATATTGTCAGCAGGTTAAGGCCGAGCACCAGCATCCAACCGACCTATTACAGCCATTACCAGTACCAGAATGGAAATGGGAGACCATATCACTAGACTTTATAAAAGGTTTGCCTAAAACTCAGAAACAAAATGATTATATCATGGTTGTAATTGATAAACTCAATAAGTTTTCAAACTTTATTCCTGTAAATTCTACTTTTAAAGCTATAAACATTGCTAAAATATTCATGAAAGAAATTTTTAGACTGCATGGTATTCCTAAAATGGTGATTTCAGATAGAGACGTAAAATTCACATTTGCCTTTTGGAAGGAATTGTTTGCAGGGATAAATACTAATTCAAATTTCAATATGATTTATCATCCACAAATGGATGGACGAACCAAAAGGAAAAACCAAATCATAGAGGATATGCTCTGCATGTATGTAAGAACAAAACCGAGCAAGTGGGAAGACTACCTGCACTTGGTAGAATTCACATATAACAATGGGTACCAAACTTTATGACAAACTTTATCTAAGTTGAGCCATTTCAAAGTACTGTATGACAAAAAGTGTATGACTCCAATTAGATGGGCTAACCCGACTGATAGACTCATGGTTGGACCAGAAATGCTCCAAGAAATGGAGAACATGGTAAGAAAGGTACAACAAAACTTGAAAGAATCACAGGACAGATAGAAGAGCTATGCAGATCAGAAAAGAATACACTTGGAATTTCAAGTGGGAGACCATGTTTATTTGAAAGTCAAAGCCCGAAAAAGCTCATTGAAGTTAGGGAACTGTGCCAAGATGGCACCCAAGTTTTGTGGGTCCTTCGAGATACTATCTCGAATTGGACCTGTAGCATATCAACTTGCATTTCCAGCTAATCTAAGAATTCATAATGTATTTCATGTCTCCATGTTGAAAAAGGATATTCATGACCCTACTCATATGATTGATAGGAACTTGGTGCAGGTGGAACCCGAAGGTGAGTTCCAAGTGAAACCCATGTGCATTCTGGACCAGAGAGAAATAACATTTCGGAACAGAGTCGTCGCTCAGGTAAAGGTGTAATGGAATCACTTTAGTCCTGAGGAGGCCACTTGGGAGTTGGAGGGAGATTTGCGGAAATCTCATCCAATACTGTTCCAATAAAGGAACAAACACTGAGGACAGTGTTTTACTGAAGGGGGAAAGGATGTGACATCCGCAAAAAAAAAAAAAAAAAAAATTAAATTTAAATTTGCTGAAAATTTATTTCGTTTTTAGTAAATTCGAATTTGGAAAATTTTTGCCATTTATGGCAATTCCGAAATTCGAATTTGATAATTGTAATTAATTATTATGTCTGTTGGGAAGAGACCTGGTTTGACCCAACTAACTATTTGACTATGACACTTGTATGAAAACAAAATATTTTATATTGATTGCAGGAGGACAAATGGAACAACCATGTTAAATTTAGCTGACCATGACTCCATGAGTGGGGAACATGTTGGAACTACCTCTA
>ML783480.1:654280-674863 GCA_009831015.1 Picea engelmannii | reverse complement strand
TTAAACAATTATGATTCTTTTAAATTCTTTACTAGGAACTCAATGATGATCACAATAATGCAGGTAAATAAGCAATGGGACATTCAGCATCAGTCACATATATAAGATACACAGTGACAGATATTTCCCGAGGAAAACGATAAAGGGTAAAAACCTCTTCTTATTTATATGATAATTAATATTTACATTCTTTTCATTATCATACATATGAGCACCAACTCATTGTGAGGCTACAAGCTCTCTTTTTGCAAGCTGTAACTTGTTGAGAGCACCAACTCTCTATTTTCTCTAGCACCCACTAGAAAGAAGCACCAACTCCCTGGTTTCTCTAGCACCAACTAGAAGGAAGCTACAACTCCCTATCTTCAAGCACCCACTTGAACCTCTGAGGACACCAGTCCTCCCTAGCACCTCTCTACCACCCTGATTTATGAATATGTGTTACTGAAACTTATTACAGTGATATAATGTTCAACAACATCTTACCAGTCTCATCATTGTTCAACAAGATTTCACTGCTCTGTCTACTTCACTATCTTTCTACACGCATCCATTGCACTTTCTGTTCTTTTACCTTTTGTTCTCTCTGCACAATTCCCATTCAATGCACTTTTTGTCTTCTATCCATATCAATTGTTGCACCTCACCTCCTTCTTCACCCATGCATCACTCGCAACAGGAAAAACCCCACATCTCTTCTTTTCTCCACATTCTTATACTCCCTGTGCATCTTGTGCATCCTCTGTCTCCCATGGTTCTACATCCTCTGCATGTCAAGTCCTCTGCCTGTTCATCATCACAACTCTTTAGCTTTTCTATTTGTTAATCCCATGTGTCCATCATCATTGGGTGTCATGATCAAGTTACTTCACATCACCACCAGTTAATATTCTTCATCTTCTGTTACAGTCGAGATCAACTACTTTGTTGTAGTTACAAGCTCCAACGCTCATTCCAGCTGTCAACAGCCTCCACGAACAATCTTTTCTCCTACTGGCAGATTCTTTGTGACCCTTCATCTCCTCTGGAAATCATACAGAAGTCTCTTCAAGTCATCTGGAAGAAACCATCAGTGGTTTCTAGCAGTTACACTGAGAAGTGCTATAGTAGCCCTCTGGTCTTCTTCAGGTTCATCTGCACCATTAGGTTAACTTCTCTAAATATTGTGTTCATTTCAGCATTTCGTTCTTTGGCATTTTGGGATCACTGCGGTGGAGTATTTTAGTACTCTCCATTTCCCGACCCATGAAAATCTGAAAAGAAGCTTGTCTTCAATAACTCCTTCCCCCACCTTCCGCCGATGTGACCAACAACTGTGACCTTAGCCTTAACTGAAACTGCATTTCGCAATTTCATGTTTCAGCATTTCGGCACTCTTGGTGGTGAAGTGTTTTGACACTTCAACTCCTGGCATCCAGAACTCTGAAATGGAGTCAAATCAACGGTCTGGTACTCCAACATTTTTCATTTCAACAAAACGGCATTTCGGTATTCCTGTGATGAAAGTTTCTTGACTCTCCATGTTGCGGTGCACAAAAATCCGAAATGGAGCTTGTCTGTGACATTTTGTGACTTCGAGTTTCATGATTTCGGAACTCCTGTGATGAAGAGTCTTCACTCTTGATTCCTCCTATTCCTGGTATTTGAAACTCTAGTATGGATTCTTTATCATTTCATGACTTGGGGTTTCACAATTTCAGGACTCTTGCGATGCAGTGTCCTAACTCTTGACTTCTCAACCTCCCGGTATTCGAAATCGTGGTATATGATACTCCAATATGGAGTTGGATCAATAGTCCATGATTTCCTCGATCCAACGGCTTAGATCATTTCGCCATTTCGCGTTTCGCAATTTTAGGACTTCGCGAGTTGAAAGGTTGGAGCATTTCATTCCTTTGACTTTTTAGTCAGTGAAGGCATGATATTTCACCATGTCTTATTCTTGGATCGATGGTCCAGATTTGTCCTTGATCCAATGGTTCAAGTTATATTGCGATTTTTCATTTCGCGACTTTGGGACTCCTGTAGTGGGAGTTCTTGACATCTCCAACTCCCGGTATCCGAAATCCTGGTAGTCGAAACTACGAAATGGATTCTGACTGACACTTCGATCTTGCCATTTGATCATCGTTGCACTGCTGGTCTTCCTTGCATGCTTTTTTACCATCAAATGAACAAGCACACCTTCGCACTGCATTCGACTCTGCGCTAATTCCTCTTGAGCTTACTTTGTCCCTATTTTTCCATCGATGCATACTTTGATCTTGCCATCAATGACAAGAATATGTTTCCTATAAAACATGCCAACAATCCATACATAGCATATCGATATATATATTCATATCTTTGCAAAGGTTTGATATTTGGGTTTTTCTCCTTTTCGAGGAGTCTGTTTTTGGTCCATATATAAATCCCCTAAAATAAAACATAAGCTCCTTTCCTTACATTGCAAAATTGTAATCCAGACTATAAATATAATAGACAATAAAATACAAATTGGAACACAGTGTGAAAGAGTAAAGGGTACAGGATTAAAACTAGAAAATCAATGAGATTCGTTTCCATAAGATCCAAGAAGAAAAATCAATACGGAATAACTATCCTTAGAATTATGTTGATATCTTTTTCTAGAATTGTTCATTATGAGACCAAGTTTCTCGACAGAAGTCACTGTCCGTATTTCCCTAAAATCAAATACTCAACATATAAAAGTTAACCACATGCAAATTCAGCCAGATATACATTAATAAGGTAAAAATACCTTATGACCGTTGAACTTAAAATCTAGAGATTCAGGGCCAAGCTATCCCTTGAATAGACTCTTCTCTTCATGACGCTCACCCTTTCGACTTAAAATTATATCAGAAAAAAGGAATAAAAACACCTAGGGTACTCTTTAAGAGTAACAAATCAAAACCTGAATACCTTTTGAGCTTTTGACTAGGAGTCTGTGCCTAAATCTATGCACGGTCGAAGTCCCTACAAGGAATTTTTTTCAAGTTACATTAGTATTGTATAATAAAAGAAGAATGGACAAAGCCTTTAATAGAATAATGAATGATAGGAAGAGTTTAATGAAATGTGGTACTCAACTCACTGTGGGAGAACTGGAGTCTTTTCCTCTGTCGTATCTGGTTGTATAAACATCCCAGGTCGAGGGGAGTATGGTCCAGGGATTTCTGATGGGTACCCTCGTAAACACAGAGCCCCATCATTAGATCTGAATTCCCAATCCTTTAAAGAATAAGAATGATAGTTTTAATATTAAATAAAATTAATGCTTCAACCAAGAAATATCTATAAGAATGCTTTGACTTCATAGACCTTCATACGAAACAAGCATGGATGTCTCCATGAGTACTGTAACTTTCTATAACTTTGACCCAAAAGAAAAACAAATACACAATGAAGCTATAGAACCTATGAGGGACTTATGAAAGCATCTTAAGGGCTATAAAGTTTTGATTAGTACTCCAGACATGAACTTAATGTGTGACACTACATGAGATACGAACATTTAAGCTATATCCGAATGGAAATAAAATGCAGGCAACTTAAGAAGTAAGAAGCCCCAAACAGGTAATACACAAGAAGCATTCTAAAGAATTTACAGTAGGGGCATCCTTACTTAAATTATAGAATCAGTACCTATACCTAGACTTTTATGCTTGGGGTAGCAGAGGAAATTCTGAGGGGAAGTCCAAACCCCAGACAATAATAATAATCCTCTCTCTCTCATAACTACGCGTTTAAAACACCTAAAGCTTAAGGAACAGTCTAGTATACTGAAATTGCAAATTTTCCCATGACTAAGGAGACTTTCCACAGAGCCAAATCTTTGAAGGAAAGACATTGTTTACAAAGAATTCGTAAGAAATAACAAATACTGGAATGACCAAAATCCCTCTCGACTTTTCTTACTCATCACAAACAACAACATGAGTATCGTAACTTACCATAAAGATGGGTAGCTCCTGCATATCTCACCAGGGGAAAACCTCCAGAGTGTCAACTACCATCGCAGAGGAGGAATGTGTAAGGAAGAAACAAAACCCTAAACTCTAGGTGGGAGAACCCCAATGGAGCATTAACCATTACTACACATACTGATAGTAGGAGTACGAAGGCACTATCCGAGCATGTGACATAACAGAGGTGGCATAAGTGTATTGAATACATGGTGAGTGGTGGCTTCATAATGAAAACTCACAGGGCCTCCATTAATAGACTAGACAGAGGGTTATTAAGTTCGTCTGATAGAAAAACCCTCAGACTTCTTGTCAAGTTAATGCACTATCATGACTCACTCATTGTTCAGTTAAGATGATTTAGTTCGTTAGCCCTTCAGTTGGACTACAGGGAGGGTCAGTTAGGATTAGAGTGAGTCGAAATTTTAGTACCTTTAAATGCTTACAAGCTGCAACCCTTAACCCTTGAGTTTCTCCTTTTATAAAAGTAAATTGTTCGTATTCAAGTAAAGGACCATACATAGGGGTGAGGGTTAAATTTCTTATAGGACTAAAAGTCTTCTATATGCCATAAATGTATATATATAATTATATTGTGTCTATTAATAAGATGGAAGGTCATGCCAAAGTCAGTTATTAAATAGGAGAAGGAGGTTCATAGTAGTTCAATTGTCGTTAATAACTTCATTGTTTGAAGACTAGGAGAAGTAATGTTTCCCAAACATACTAATAAATTTTCTTTTTTTTTTGGGTAAATTGGGGTACATTACACCAACCCTGTCACTAAAAACACATGAAGAATTGACTTCATTATACAAGGAAGAAGACACTTTATAATCCTTTATAAAATCTACATTCTTTCCCCTTTCCATTTTATAAACAAATATATGAAAAACAGATGAGATTCTTCAAAAATGAGGAAATGGAAAGAATGAATTTATTATAAGAAATAATCTATGATCTTGGCCTTTTATGAATAATCTATTGTTGTAAATAAATTTCATGAAATATATGTAAAAATGTGTTTCTTGCTTGTATCTGATCGAAAACAATATCTCAAACTCTCAAAGAATATTAAAAATCGTCCAATTTTAGTTATGGATTTTAAACTAGGGACTCTAATTAACATGCAAGAGATCGAGCATGAATATGAGGATAGAATGTGCAAGTTGCAAAGAAACAATATTTTCTTGAGTCAAACAAGCCATTCACTTCTCCATGATGTAGTGATATGATCGTACAAGTGAATGCACATGGAAACAACAGGTCCTTAAAATAAATCCTCTTTAATTCATAAAACAAAGAATTAAATATTTCAATCATATAGGATCAACAAACACCTTTAAGTCCATTAAAACCAATTAATGCAAAATGTTCAAAATACAATCTATCAATATCATCATACAGGGATCAAATAAGCATCATAAATCAAAGGTGTAATGAAGAACATCTAAAAGTATACGATCAAATATATTATTGGTCATGACAAACCTCCTCAAATTTAAATAATCAACAAAGATCTAAACCCTTAACCCCCTCAAAGTATATAAAGAATATCCAATAGGCTCATAGTAGTAGTGTGTTAGGAATTAGAGCTCAAATTTTGGTAGGTAAACCCTTTCCTTTTCCTTATAAAATAAATATAAAAGGGGTGGATGTTGTGAAAACAACAATATGTCATGTATCTCTCTAAGGACTTTTTCTACATCTTGTTTCTCCAGGCAATGAAGTAGAACATTATCATAGTTTCTTCTAAAAAGAATGCCATTGACAAGTTAATAATGTGTTGATTTGAGACTTAGGCCTCTCTTTTTTCTAGAATTGAGATGATTTGGGTCAATTCCATGATGCAAGTATTTATTGATATCATTGTACAAAGATTCATTAAGTGTTGGCACATAAGGATCTTCTTGCATGCATAGTGATAGCTCTTTTTCCCAACCTTCTTCATGTTAATATCTAGATTTTAAGGCTTCATTTTTTACCCTACACAAGCCTTAAACTTTTAAAACATTGGCAGGTTTGAATTCAAAGTCATATAATTTCACAATTATCATGCAATAACATATTCATTCTCCCAACTCTTTTTGAACGAAAAATGATCTTATAGTTGGGTGAGGTACAATCACTTTGGTATGGTTCTTCAATATATAAGGCCTGAATTTCTTGATGTCTTTGTGGACAAAAACGTATTGTTTTTCCACTGGAGGGTATTTTAACTCTTCCCCCTATCGACAAGTACTCATAAATAAAGTAGGTTGTCCATTCCCTTGCTCATCCTTTTGAGTGAGTACTATTGTGAGAGACTGATCTAAAGAAAAAGTGTACAACAAAAAGTATTGGAAATGTTTGGGCTTTGTTGTGTAGGAATTTTTTCTATGGAATCCTTGACTTTGTTAAATTCTTCCTTTTCCACAAATTTCCACTTGAATTTCCCATCCTTTTTTATCATATGTTGAAGGGGATTACCTATCTCTACATAGTTTGATATGAATCTTCTTACAAAATTTATTTTTCCAAAGAAATATTGCATCGATATTTTTTTATTAGGAAAAGGTATCTACATGATTTATTTCTCTCATTTTGGATCTACAAAAACCCCATATTTTGAGATTAAATGTAATAATAGTTTCCCTTCTGAAATAAAGATTCTTAAATTCTCGAGATTAAGAGATATGATGTATTTTATACATATTTCAAAAATTTGTTTCAAGTGATGTGAGTGATTTGATCTTTTCGTAGAATAGATTGTTACATCCTCATGATAGACCATTATGCTTTGATAGATAGAACCTTTAAAATTAATTTACATGGCATGCTAGAACATTTCTCCCTTGTTGATTAAGAAAAAAGGCATTTCGTGGTAGGAAAAAGTTCCCCACTTTGAGTTGAAATTTGTCTTTAAATGGTCTGGATCTGCTATGACAACGTATTTGTAACATAAAAATCCATCTAATAAACAGAACATCTATGAGCCTAAGATGAGCTACAATATTTGTTCCATAAGAGGATAATGGTAGTTGTCTTTGTTAGATGCATAGTTCAAGTTCAAGAAGTATACACATAGCCTGATCTACCCATACATATTTTATATAGGCACTATATTGGACACCCACATTGAATGATTGACTTTAAAATTGATTCAAGCATCTGATATTTTTTTGAGATACTTTCCAATGAGAGGTTCCAATGTAAGATGAAATTTTCTTAGTTTCTGCTAGAAAGGTTTGATGTCGTATTTAATAGGTATAATTTGTTGTATGATTAAGGTATCACATGTATTAAGATATTCATACATCCATGAAAAAGAATATTTATACTTCTTGAAAAGATAAGTAAAGTTGCATCTTATAGCTTCCAAACAACAAGTTCCAATATTGATAAACTTGGGATGCTCTTGGGTTCCCATATTTACCAATGAGTATACCATAGTGACTCTATTTTTCATGGAATTAATCACTGTTTTAAATCGTGAATGTAAATCAAACAACTTCTCTAGATTTATTACATTCCTTTTGGAAAAAAGCACCCTTGATTTCATTTGTTCCATTATGGAATTTTTGCAACTCTTGTTGATTTTTCTCATCATCAATAACAACATCTTTAAAAATACTAGTATTAGTGAGAAAATATAGTACCAGTGAATCATCATTGAATACCATCCATTTTTTTATATTTTCTGGTATAGATGGCCTAAAAATAAGTTCAACAGTAAATCCATTGTTTAATGTGGTTAATCTAGATTTTGCATTAGCTAATGTATCGACAATAACATTATGAGAATGAGCAATGAAAGTAATGCTAAATGAATCAAAATAATTAATTAATATCCATACCTCTTGTTGGTAACCTTTAATATGGATGGAATGATGGTGTATGGAATCTGTTACCTATCTGATAATAATTTTGGAATCACCAAAAAAATTCAATCATTTCACGCTCATATTTATGGATTTCTTCAAACCTTGAATCAAGGATTCCTATTCAACTGTGTTGTTGGTGCATTTAAACTCAAGCTTAGAGGAAACACAATTTTTTCATAACCCTAGATCAATTAAAATGCATCTTTCCTGAGCTCCCTCTTGTGACCAAGAACCATAAAAAATCAAAGTCCAAATGTTATTTTTTATAGTTCCTAAGTTAGAAAAGTTATCTTCATCAGTCCAAGTGAAACGAAGTAGTTTGTACTATATACCTAGTTATAAAGGTGATGGATTATTTGTATAACAACCACAATCAATCTCTAAAAAGCATTTACCCATTACCAAGTAAGAAAAAATGATAGGTTCATTCTTACCTTCTAATGCCATAACAATATGTTTCATGTGGGACTCATTTTCTACCTTTATTTGATTGTTCCTTACCTTGTACGATAGCCATAGGTGAGACCAATTGATTGGTAAATAACCCTACAAATTATTAAATGAATCCTAACTCAATAAAAAATCATAAGCTTCCAAAAATTTCACAACTACAATATCAAATATCTGGTGAACTCTAGGATCTGAAGCTTATCTAATCATAATGTCCTTTAGTTCTCTCATGAATTTGACATCAAATATTCTGAAATAAATGATCCTAGTAGTGAATTTATTAGGTACAACATTTATCTTTTGGAAAATAGAGTATGTCATGCCATTTAAAGAAGCACTTGAGTCCACCAAACAATTATTGAAACTTAAAATTGAAAATTTTAAATGTAAAGAGGAAAGGTGGAGTCCGTGATTTTGAATGTATCCCTATGTGTGTTTCATCAATGTTATATTTTACTGCAATTGTTTCCTCCCTTTTTTTGTTCAACAACTTTAGGATTGGTGTCTACAATTGTTGATGTCTTATGTTGAGAAGGAAGGGACCTAAAATTGTTGACAATCAAATCTCTCCCTTGTGAAAGAGTGAACATGTTATATAATGAAACATTTTCCTTTCTATTATTCATATTCTCTATGAAATTTTAATCCATTTAATATATAACTATATTATCAGTAGCTTTTGTTAGTTGGGAAGTGCTTGGGGTACCTTTGGTCTAGGAAAATCCTCTCTATTTCTGATTTGTAAAAAGGAGAGTGATTTTCCTAGGAGAAGAAACAAATTTAGTAGGAATAATGGTGTTTGATACATGACCCTTACTTATTATATTGTAATATTTTGTGGTGGTCGTAGTGGATTCTGTATCTCAGAGTGTTATTTCCTCAATTGCCTCATCATTAGAGTCTAAGTACCAGTCCAACAAAAATAGGGAAAATTCTTGAGTATTATTCCCTTTTTCGGTTGCTTCCTCGGTTGCCACTTCCTAGGGTTGGTCATTAGTAGTGTATTGTTGTTCCAACAATTGAATGATGACCAGAGTCATTAGCAGTGTATTGTTGTTCCAACAATTGAATGATGACTAGAGTCATTTATTTTATCCACTAAGGATAGTTTTTTTGTAATATCCTCAAATTTTGGAATATTAAGTTCTAAGTGAACTTTGAAATAAACTTCCTTTTTTGGAAAATTCAGATTTGGAAATTATTTTCCATTTATGGAAAATTTGAATTTGGAATTTTGATTATTGTAATTAAGTATTTGATGACAGTTGGGAAAATATTTAACTTGCCCAACTATCCTCTTTTATTTTGACACATGTATAAGACAAACATTTAATAAATTAAATGTTGGAATAAAAATGGAACAACCAGGTTAAAAATAGTTGACAGTGAATCCATGAGTGGGGAACATGTTTGAGTTACCTCAAGGCTGATTTTTACAAGTGGCAGAAGTGGAATTTGACCTCTAGTATCCCCTAAAAATGAGGGATTTGTAAAGATGTGAATTTCCCCAAGGAGGGAAGGAAATACCTAGGCACAAGGATGCATATTTTAACAACATATGGAAGAGGCAAGACAGTTCTTAGTATGTTGGGGGAAAAGAAAAATGTTTTCTCTTATGCACACTATTAGTGTGAGGCAAAGGATTTTTTTGATCTGTGTATGGTGACTATATCTAAGGAGGATCATTTAGTTTTCCCTTATGGACCCATGGTCAAGCTAGGGGGTGAGTAGGACAAGTGAACTTGGTTTTTCTATTCTATCGTTGGGTGGAACATGGTTGTTCCATTTTTATTTGAGCATCAGGTTTCAGATATGTATCTTAACTTGTATTCCTTTGTCAATGTATATTTATGGTTACGTTAATTGTTAGGAATGTGTTAACTTTGTATACATAAGTAAATAATTTCTTAAGGTATTGTATAACCATATTATACTATGGCTCAACATAATTTAATGTTACTGGAAATGTTGCTTATTTGAAATATGATGGTCGTACACATATCTTTAAATATGTGTGTGTGCTCATGCAAAAACATATTAGATCTATGTTTAGATGCCTATTTTCCTTTGATATTATGCATTTGGATTGTTATTCAAATATGTACATGACAAAACACTATAGAGAAATATTGCAATAGGGAATAAACTTAGATGGTATTCTTATCAATTTGATAACATGCAAAGAATAGGTAGAAAGAATAACAATACAAATATATTCTTTATTTTATCTATTACCATAGAAAGATAGTGATTCAGTAGACTACAAAGTGTCTTGCAAAAATAACCGTTGTATTCAAATGAATCTTTTCGAAATTTACAGTTAGAGTACCATAGATAAAGAACTCCACATTCTTTTTTGTTGTAAATAGAACCCTAGGAAAGCCTCTACAAAATTTTGTATGTAGTTGAATATTAATGCACTCATAGGTCGGTCAAGGAACGAAATGGAACTCGAATACCTTTCGAGGTAATATGCTTCCTTCATCTAATTACACTGACTTTCATAACTTGCAAAAGAAGTAAAACAAGGGTTTAGTAACTTGCTAGAATTTTAATTCTATGGAAATTAAATAGTAGAATAAACCAAGCACACAAATTAGGTTTAGTCCTAATGAAAAAAAGATTTCCTTTTGTTCCTTATGAGACAATCTGTCCACGATCCAAGAGGAGGATGATTGAACCAAAAACTGATTGATGGGTACCCATGCAAAAGAGAAAGGGCCCATAATTAATTTTCATATATCTATGCATAGAACTTTTCACTTTTAAAATAGAGGAAGCAACAGTAAGAAAAGAAGTGAAACCGATTATCATCGAAATAGACTGTGCATAGAGTGATCAAATAGGAAGTACATAATGACAATCTCCAAACTCTATGTATAAGACCAAATAAACGGAAGGAGTCAACTGTGGCAAGGTCAACGATTAAACTGAACTACTGTTTAATTACCCGTAATCACACAGTTGGAATTTATGGTTTGGGGTAATGATCACAGTGAAGGAATTATTAAATTAATAAGAATTGATAGAGGCGCACAAGATGCAACCTGAGTATATTCCCAATAGAAGGATAATTAAAATTAAACAGAATTACTGAAAGGTAAAATATGAAAATATGAGTGCATAAAAATTTACAGTAAGAACCCAATTCGTAGGTTAAAGTCTAACTGTGCAAATGTGTTCGAACCCTATGATTTTTGTTCCACATACCTTCAGCAGATGAGGCAGTGAATGATTACAATCTTAGGGGATAGTAGTTAATAAAAAAGGATACCTCTCCTTTGTTAGTGCATAGTGGTCGACATAGGAAAAGCCCTTTCTTAAATGGTTTAATTTTATAACTATATAAAAAGAGAGATTAAGTGAAGGATGTTGCCGAGGTGGCCACAAGAAAAACCATGATTCTTCCTGGAAGAGAAATTTTTACAGCCAGAGGATACAAACAAATTTGTTGCTAGTTTCCAAATGAATAATATCATGTTAATGTTGCCATACATGTACAGACTGTAAATAAAAAAATTTCCTATACAATTTTAACAACAGTCAAGTCTGAATAACATCAACTAGCGTAGTAAGCTTTGAGATATTTGGACAAATTCCAGAGTGTAATAATAACAATGATATGACGACGAATAAAAGAAAAAGAGAAAGATCAGAGGGTTTGAATTATAATAACGATTTGGGTCGCGATATGACTGGGAAGGGATTGCAAACGACTATAGGCTTGAATACTGACAGCTAATCAAGAGAAGACACAATAATCCTCAGACTTGAGAGTTAAATCTATAGGTGTTTCACCTAACTTGTAAATGGAACAATAAACCCGGTGGAATCCTGGGAAGAAAACACATACAAAGGCGCAACTGTCATGCGTTGTCAATGCTCAAACAAAGAAAAGAAACACAAGGTGTGTACATGGAACCTCTCAATTATTTTACATTGCACTAGATAGAGATTACATTTACGAAATACTTCTCACAAATAACATAAGCAACATAACATTTACTCACCCTTGCGCATAGAGAACCCTGTATGTGTGTTTTCTCCTTCCATCGCTCACAAGAGCCAAGATTTACCAAAATCACCAGTCGGATACAATGAAAAGGAAAAATTGTGTTACGAGACTAAAGGGGCAACTACGAAGAACAAAGGTTACCTCAAGGCCCTCTTTAGAGGAGTAAAAGCAGTTGGTATGCCCCTTACCTCTGCTATGTGAATTTGAGGGAAGTGGTGAGCCTACATTGGGAGTTTTCTCCAAAGTGTTAGTCCTGGAGGGTACCAGACAGGATTCACCTTTAATGGGCCGGCCAAAATTAAATTTCTATAGGCTAGTATGGAGTAGGTTCAAACCCGACCTGTCATCCACCACAAAACATTTTTTGAACCACTTAAATGTTGGGTTATGTTTAATCCTAGAGATAACCCTAAATCGAGAAGACCACTTTAACAGTTGAGTAGGGTTACCAATGTTTAAGTATAGGTACATCGTTCTCTCCTCTTGTTTAAACATTTTAGCTGCACTATCATAAATTAATATGGTTTTATGGGTAAAATTGAATCCCAATGCTTAGGACTTATGTCTCCTAACTCAACACTATGTCTTCAATGGGTTAATATTTTGTCCATGATTTAGAGCACTCATATATTGTATGACGTAGTCTATTATGCAATTTAATATGGATAACATGTCTTGACATAGACTTAGTGGTTATTATAGGGGCTATGACAGTCATGGTCACAAAATTCTTCAATACAAATAAGTGTATGATTCTAATCCAATAACGACTCTATGATGAAATATAATAGTAAGAGAAAAGTGGAATTTAAATTTCCTTCGGCCTTTAAGAGGGATAATGATAGAGAAGTAAAACTGCTATGCATATACAATAAAGGAATAAGATATATATAATGGATTATCTATGTGTCACAAACAATGTTGGAGATTCAAGGGACTTTAATGTTCCCTAACAATTTATGTTTTTGTGAAATTTGGGGTACATTAGATATGGTATGAGAGCTGAAGGTTGCATCATTTAGACCTCAGGGCAAGGCCAATTTTTTTTTTATTCTTTTATTTATGTTGAAGAAAATCTAACAAATATGTTTACTATTACATACATAAAGATTGTTGGTCTGTTGTGATAATGTCAGCACAAAATGAAGAAGAAATTAGACCCGAGGAAAATCCAAATCAAGGACTTCCTAAAGAACCAGAGCATAACAGCGAAGGAAGTTCAGCCACCCAGATTTTGGAAACAATGAAGAACCTCATCGTGTAATTACATGTGTTTAAAGAAGATAACAAAACTTTGAAAAAGGCACAGGAAGACCAGTTATAAATAAATGAAATGTTGCTACACAGTATAGTAACCAAGAAGATCACAAAGAACAATGAAAAAGAGGAAGAATTCAACAAAAGGTCCTCTAAAAAATCTGGTCATGAAACAAAAAATGAGGATAGTTATTTTGAGGACATACACATGACATGAAACAAAACAACTATGGGAAGAAAAAAAAAACAAGTAGGTCGCCTGGAAGGTGAATTCAAGAAAATAAAACTGTCCACCTTTGATGGAGAATCAAGGACGGGTGAAGAGGTTGAATCATGACTACTATATATAAAGAAATACTTTCAGATTTACAACTACTCTAGTAATATGAAAGTCAGAATGGTCATTTACAACTTGAAGGGAAAAGTAAGTATCTAGTGGAAAGACCTGAAATTGGCTAAGGGATTGAAAGAGAAACAAATGGAATGGTCAGATTTTAAAAAATATTTCAAGAAGAAATATTTTTCAAAAAGCTATTACGAAAGAAAAAATAAGGAATTATATGAACTAAGACTTGGGCAAATGACCATGGACGATATGATAAATAAATTTATAGAACTATTGATATTTGTAACATACATCAAAGAAGACAAAGTAAAGATACAATTATTCTTAAGTTGTCTACCACATTCGTACAGAGACAGAATTGAATTTGACAATCCAAAGTCTTTAAATGAAGTGTTTAGAAAGGCTCGGGGATGGTATGATCAATACAAACAGAGGTATGAAATTCCCAAGGAATGGAAGGACAAGAAATAGGACATAATGAATCAACAAAATAAAGGCTTCCAACCAGCTCCATTTTCATAATATGGTGAAAGGTTTCCAAAAGAATGACTATCATTCAAAAACCTAGAGCACTCAAGGAGGAGTTAGACCAGTTAACCTGGGAGTCAAGAAATATGGGACAACCCCAATGAACCATTGAAATGTTGGGAGTGTGGAGAACCTCACTTGAGGAGAAATTGTCCATGCTTAATTTCCATAGAAAGAACTTTAGTCCATAACCTGCAAGAAGCTTCGACAACAAGAGATATGGGCAGAAGCATGATCATAATTAATGCAGTGGTGGATGGCAGGAAAGCTGATCATCAATCCACTATCGTGGATGTTGAAGCTAAAATTCATGATAATCACATTTCCATATTAATTAACCGAGGAGCTAGTCCGAGTTATGTTGCTCCTGGTTTAGTTGAATTAAACAAGCTCAAGAAAGTAAAGCATGCTAAGTCCTGGTTAGTACAGTTAGCAACAGGGACCAAGAGAATGGTAAGAGATTTTATTCTTGAATGTGAAATCAGCATAGATGGTCAAAGTACAAAGTTAGATATAAAATTTTTACCTTTGTGATCTTACGATTTAATCACTGGAATGGACTAGTTAGAGAAACATAAAGTAAAATTAAATTGTTATAAAAATTCACGTATTTGCAGAGACGAAAACAACACAGTTAGGATGATACAAGGGATCATAAAACCAGTTTCAGTTAGGCAGATATCAGCCATGTAGTTTAAGAAATGTATGAACAAAGGTTTTCAAGTTTATGTTGTTCAAGTAACTAATCTGTTATAAAAGGAAAACAAACCCATTTTAGAGGAATTTGCAGTCCTACATGGGTTTAGAGATGTATTTGTGGACGAAATACCCGAACTAACTCCAAGAAGAGAGATAGATTTCTCTATCAATTTACTACCTGGATCTACCCCGATATCTAAGGCACCTTATAGAATGAGTCTACCTGAATTAATGAAACTAAAAATTCAGCTACAAGAACTACTAGCTAAAGAATATATCAGACCAAGTGTCTCATATTGGGGAGCACTAGTTCTCTTTGTTAAAAATAAATATGGTACCTTGAGACTGTGCATTGACTATCGACAACTAAATAAGATGACGATCAAGAATAAGTATCCTTTACCCAGAATTAACGACCTGTTTGACCAAGTTGGAGGAGAAAGGATCTTCTCTAAGTTAGATTTAAGGTTTGGTTATCACCAACTCAGAATAAAAGATGAAGGTATAAATAAAACAACATTTAGAACATGTTACAAGCATTATGAGTTTTTTGTAATTCCATTCGGTCTTACTAATGTACCAACAACCTTTTTGTGTTTGATGAATAGTATATTCAGTCAATATCTGGATAAATTTGTGTTGGTGTTTGTCGATGATATATAGTTTACTAAAAAACAAAAGAATAACATGAAGAACATATAGGAATAGTATTGCAGACCTTAAGGAAACATAATTTGTTTGCAAAGTTTGATAAGTGCAACTTCTACCAAAGAAAGATACAGTACCTAGGACACGTGATATCCGAATATGGTATTGCAGTTGATCTAGAAAAGACAAAAGACATTATGGACTGGCATATACCTAAGGATGTAGTAGACATCAGATCATTCATGGGAATTATCGGTTATTAACGAATATTTATCGAAGGATTTTCTAATATCGTGTATCCAATTACATCCCTACAAAAAAAGGGAATAAGATTTACTTGGTCACAAAAGTGTTAGGACAGCTTTGATAAATTAAAAATATGGTTAACTACAACACCTATCCTAAGTGTACTGGATCCCGATAAAGATTTTACAGTTTACGTGGATGCAAGAAAAGAAAGCTTGGGAGGTGTCCTAACACAAGATGGACACGTCACCTGTTACGAATCACATAAAATGAAACAACATGAACAGAATTACGTTACACATGATTTGGACTTAGAAGCCATAATTCATGCTCTGAAAATATGGTGACATTATTTAATGGGGAGAAGGTTTATGCTACTAACCGATAACAGTGGTGTGAATTTTTTATTCAGTCAACTAGATCTCAACGTGAGGAAAGCGAGATGGTTGGCCTTTTTAAGTGAATTTGATTTCGATGTACGGTACATCAAAGGTAAAGAAAACAAATTTGCATATGCTCTAAGTCGGAAGACTAACAAACTTTATCAAATAAGCGTTAGCAAAGAAGAAAATGGCATTGAACAAAGAATAAAATATGCAAGCAGTAATGACAAAAAGTACATCAAAACAACAACAAAATTGCAAGAAAAAATTAGAAAAACTGAATAAAACAGATCTGAGTTTAGATAAAAATGGACTGCTAAGGTTCAAAAACAGGTTGTATGTACCTAATTCTACTGATTTAAAATCAACAATTCTTGATGAATTGCACAAAATTCCATACTATGGTCATCAAGGATACCAGAAAATGGTAAGATCCTTAGGAAAATTATTTTATTGGCCTAACATGAAGAGTGAAACAACTAAATATTTATCTAAATGCTTAGATTGCCAACAGGTAAAGGCTGAACATTAGCATCCAGTCGATGGAAGTGGGAGATTATCTCGTTGGACTTCATCACAGGTTTTCCCAAGACTCAAAATAAAAATGACTTGATTATGGTAGTGATTGATAAACTTAGCAAATCTTCACATTTTATACATGTGAAATCTACTTATAAAGAAATTAATATTGCTGAAATTCTTATTAAAGAAATATTTAGATTTCATGGAATTCCTAAGATGGTGATCTCTGATAGAGATGTCAAATTTACGTCAAAGTTTTGGAAGGAATTGTTTGCAGGATTGGATACTAACCTGAATTTCAACACAAGCTACCATCCAAAAACAAATGGGAAAACCAAATGAACAAATCAGATTGTGGAAGACATGTTATGAATGTATGTGAGAAAGAAACCAACTAAGTGGGAGGATTACATACACTTAGTTGAATTTTCTTACAATAATGGCTATCATACATTAGCCAAGATGAGTCCCTTCTAAGCATTATATGGAAGGAAATGCACAACCCTGTTGATGGGAGAAATTGTTCGTCCATCAACTAGAAGAGTGAGTCCGGTTCGAGGTTGTCTAAATAACCCAAGCCATTTGCTGTAACTCGTTCTGACGGGTTTAATGGCTCCGTTAGCCAATCTAAGAATCCCAAAAGAAACGAATAAAAGAGAGAAATAACTAACTAATTACTAAACACACTATATATATGTACATATATTCAAATGTAACTATAGTAGTTGTATTTAAGCAGAAGATATACAAGTCTCATTTATTTACATGATTTACAAGATGCAAGTTTTAATCGAAACTTACAAAAATCGATGTGAAAAATGATTGCTTCTAGGAAGA
Organism: Picea engelmannii; assembly: GCA_009831015.1. Classification (NCBI taxonomy): domain Eukaryota; kingdom Viridiplantae; phylum Streptophyta; class Pinopsida; order Pinales; family Pinaceae; genus Picea; species Picea engelmannii. Next base: position 657,101 of record ML783480.1, on the reverse strand, counting down.
AGATAAAGAAAACACATAAAAATATTTATTGTTTTTCTTTTATAAATTTAAAGAATCTTGCAAAAAAGTTAATGAAACTTGAACATGTGGATAGTCAAAGTTGAACCATACATTCTAGTTTCAATGATATGTGCATGATAGAAAAATACAAAGAAGCTATCATGTCAGTGAATTAGTGAGGTGTATCCAAGCATCTGCATGAGTGGTGAACATCCAACTACCATGTCCAAGAGAGAAATCTGCAATGAACCTTATGATTGTTCTAAATAAATTCAGAACATGTATTGGAAGCTTAGGTTTTAATGACAGAAAAGGAAACACAAACATAAACCTGTGATCTCATAATTATACATGATTACAGCAAGATAAATCTGGAAGCAATCTATGCATTTTATCATTCAATTTAAAGATCAAAGATAAATCTCATTATTTCAATCGAAGATATAATCACAACATTTGTATTTTGATAAAGCAAATGATAGATGGTATTTATAATATAAACCTCCTACACATCACAGATCATTTAATCTAAAGACATCAGACCTACACATGTAACAGGATTAAAAAAAACATAAATAACAACATTATAAACAAAAGTCTAAAGCCAAAATGCATATATTTCGTTCTATTAAATTTTTTGAATCATTTGTCCATTTTGTAGTCCTGGAAGAAATGTTTTGGATAATAGACTTTAAAGATTGGAAAAGTTAATACATAAATGGTAATAATTAACCATGTATTGATAAAAAAGACTAAAGTTATTTAAATCAATGCATAATCAATTATTCAAAGAATATGAATATATTATAATGAAAATAAAACCATTTTACTTACAGGACAAAAGCCATTAAGCAACCTGGAATTTTGTATTCTTCTTTGAAAATATTCGTCCATTCTCCCAAAGATTCCAGCCATCCATTACTCCATTTGAAAAATAAATAAATAAATTACAAAAGAAATATTATACAAAAGAGAAAGGATTAAAATCCTTCTCTCCAATTCTTCCATCCCCTGGCTCTGATCTTTCTCATATATTTATAAAATGAATGAACAGTCTGGGTGTCACTATTAATTTCCGCCACTTGAAATTTTCCTCTAAAAGAGACCCAAATATCTCTCAAATCGTGCATTTGTTTGGGAAAATATCTACATGGAAGGTAAATGAGTCCATTTTGGTTATGGATTTTCAACCGTTTCTTCTAATTCCTCATGGCTTGGCTGCAATCAGTTCTGCAAAATCGTCTGTTTGATCTTGACGCCTTTCCAAATTTTATCTGTTGTTGCTCATAAAATTATTTGTAGTATTCCAAAATTATTTTTGGATCAATCATCTTGAACATATTTGGATAATAAAATCAAGCCATGATCAGATCCATATCAAATATTGTTAGAAAAAAGGACTACGGAGCAATAAAATAAAACAAATGAAGAAACAAAACACATAAGACACACAATACAAGAGAGACACAGATTTACGTGGTTCACCCAGTGTGGGCTACATCCACCAAAGAAATTGCCAGGTCCTTTCTTTATTATTATCCAACAAATGAAGGGATGCAACCTACAACAAAACCCGTTGTAACTTCCTCTTCTTTCTCTCACAGTATCCTCTCTCAGAATACAATATTCACCCTCATCCATAGCCACAATACATTTTCCTCATAAAAGAGGGTTGCCTTCTAGGGAAAAAAACCCTAACATAATCTCTACCATTAGATCTGCAATCTTATAATGAATGGTCCAGATTTACAATGAAATTACAATATACTTTTACAAGGCAATTTTTGCTTCGAGGGCTTCGCCCCTGAATCCCCGTTGGGGGCCCGCTTGTCCCCAGAGCCCCCAGCCGGGGGGATAGCCCCCCCGGACCCCGCAGAGGGGGTACCCCCCCTCTACACTCCCCTGCGTGGAAGAGTGTACATACTTCTGGGGTGTAAATACTTCATGGGGTATAAACACGACTGAAAGCAAGGACCTCTGAATCAGGAAGATAATCAAGCTCCACAACCAACAAATATTTGATAATAGAAACCTGTGAAACAAAAAGAAACCTAAATTAATAACCTAAAAATTGTGAATAAAACAAAATCTAGAAAAATAAAGAATGAATTTAAACTAACTATAAGTTCTAAACAAACATTGTTTATATTTTCCTTTCAAATATGATCTTAATTCTAGAAGCTTCAAGTTAATGAAGAAAAAATATTAATTTTAGGTTTTTACAAAATCAAACAAATGATAGATAATTCTTTGATTAATATTATTTTGAAATGATATGCAAAATGAAAAAAGAATTTAATTAATTAACATCACCAAATGATTTCATGAAAATGAGAAACCAACCAAGATATTATTTGATGAAGTATTGAACACATTATTCAAAATAGTCAAACTTGCTAATGAGAAAAAGAATGAACACATAATCATAATTTAAATGAAAGTAAACATTTGATAAAAATTAACGTTTTGTTTAAATTGAGATTTTTATGCTCGTTTCTAACTTTTGACATATACTCTTGTAATGAATGTCTCAAACTATAGTAAATGTATTAAGTTTGTCTCAAAGCAAGCCAAGGTATGGAACTATTTGAAAAGGTTGATTTTGTAGCTCATTATAATTATCAGGATTCAAATGGGGGGCCCTTTAAATTTTGTAAAAATATAGGGGGAGTTGTTGGGTGTTATCCACATTTTTGGTTATCGAGATGATATTATGATCATGTCATGATAATGGAAGATCAAACTCTTCATTAAGAATATTTTCCTGAAGAAGGTTACACTTGTCATTTTCTCAAAATCATATTTTGAAAATAGTTTGCAG
>ML783480.1:620283-632032 GCA_009831015.1 Picea engelmannii | reverse complement strand
CCGAAATTCTAATAACCTTTTCAAGATAAACATTTAACTCCAACATGAGGAGCTCTCAATGCTATGTCACTGTAATCATAAATCTCAATGATAAATGCTAAATACTATCATATTCACAAGTAACATCATAGTTGAAATAACACATCATCTTTATTTAAAATGGCCATCTGTAAAATACTAGAATTCTAACATGTCAATACTTGTAAGGGGCAAAATTGGAAAGGACAACTATCACCATTAATAATGACCTGATTCAAGATAACCATTAATTACAAGGTTAATATATATAAATAGCATCATAAGTATAGGAACATCAATTGAGAATATCCATATTCATCCTAATCAAAATGGCAATCTATAAAATGTTAAAATTTAAAATGAAAATAAATAAAAAGGCAAAATTGGGAAATGCCCAGCCACTAATGTTAATATTACTATTGAGAATCATTGGGATAACCTTTATTTAAGGGAGTCAATATTTAGAAACAACATCATCATGATGGGTGGCATTAATTTTGTAGATAACCATACACATAGTAAGTAGAAAAATGGCATTCTATACATAATGAAAATATTAATGACAATAACAAAGGGCAACTTCTGGGAATGGCCACAATCATCATTAGAAAGATAACAAGTAAGGATCACCATTAATTCAAGGAGGTCAATAGAGATTACCTCCTAGATATAAGTGACATCTTATTGTGATAGCAACACACATCACAAAAAGGTGATTTTACAAATGATAACCTTTAAAATGACCATAATTAAAACCATGATGCATAAAAGTCAATAGAGGATGTTCCAAATATTAATCAAATATTGAACAACAATATTGAATTAATATATAAACACTGTTTTATAGAATGAGTGACTTAATATATAAAAATTATTTAATTAATGAGTGATTTAATATAAAAAAAATATTTAACTAATATTATTATCATTTTACGATAGCTAATTAATTATATATAATTTTAATGATATGAGTTATTTTTATCAACAATATTATATGAAGAACATATACAATAAAAATAAAATATTCTTCTTTTTAAAAATTTCATCATAATATACGACTTTAAAAATGTATCGTTATTATTAATCAAATATTAATCAGATATTAATCAATATTAATCAAATATTGAACAACAACATTGAAACAACAATATAGAAATGGCATTAATCAAATACTGAAACAGCAATATGGAAACAACGATATTGAAACGGTATTAACCAATTGCTGGAACAACAATATTGAAACGACAATATTAATGATGATATTAATCGCTATCATGGGAAACACAATTGTCAACGATTTTACACTGTAAGGCAATAGACAATATACACTGTAAGGCGGTAACCACGCACTGTATTAAATTAAAAACGCACATGCATAACCAGAACAATATGCATAAAACTCGTCCGGAAATGCGTAAAAACGTGTTGAGTTGTAAGGTAATGAATATATAAAACTCGCACTGGGTTGTAAGGCAACAACTCACACTGAAATGGAAAAAGGACGCATTTCCAAGGGTGAAACGGGCTGCCAGAAGGCACCACGAATTGCCAGGAAGAAAAACGAAGATGAGGGGACTCAGAACTTGCGTTCAGACAGCCGGGAGCTTTGTAATGACAAAAGAAAAAACGTAGACCAAGCCATTTACGAGAGGTAAGGGAAGACAGTTTGAAATCAGTCTGTAATGAGAGGCGGATTTCCAGTAACACGCCCAACCCAGGATAGACCAACATTACACGACAATTTTTAACACAAAAAAAAAACAAGAGAAGAAGCATGCACGAACTCTGGAGGTTATTTGCATGTCATTGTGTGGCAGAAAGAGCCCAATACCAGAACGTTTCATGACTATGGCAGTTAAGGATTCCTTCAATTGAACTTGTAATGTCATTGAAGTTTTATAACAGTTCCCAAGCATTATTACTACAACAATTTCGTAATTCAGTTTGTGTTGGCAAAATCGACTTGCTTTTAATGGTGGTCATTGAAAACAACAGGGCGCATACAGCAACAACCCACACGTTCAGTAACCAACACCATTGTATCATTATGGCAACCCAAATTCGGACAATCAGTTAAATGAAAATCAAATTTTAGACAGAAACAACAAGCCAGAATGCCCATTAAGATTTAAAACACGGCCAAAGATTGCTTGGGGTTAATTTCAAGTTGCCTGTGTAGTAAAACGAATTGTCGATTTAACAAAACGAATGCCTGTTCATGAAAAAGGAATTGCCAATTTAAAAAAAACGAAATGGAAGACAATCAATGAGGGACGACAGATTATACATGAAGTGCCCACTGCCGAAATAACCACAGAAAACAGAGACCACCCACAGTCCCTGACGCAACCCCTCTTGCCCTCGACGACACAATCGCTTTTACCAGGACCTTCGGTTCCCCGGGCCTGAAGAACTCAACGGTTCTCCTCCCTTCCTATCGGATCCTCTATACCCATAGTTCACTCCTCCCTGTCATCTCCTTCTCTACTTCGGGGATTCCAACTCCCGATACCCGACGTGTCGAGATACCGAGACTCACGATCTCGCGATCTCGCAGCTTCGCTTCCCGCGAGTCCAAGCAACTTCACTTCGACTTCCGAGGTCCGAGTCGTCGATACCTGAGTATCTCTATCTCGCCTCTCGCGAGTTCGCGACTTATGAGACCAATATCTTGCCCTTCAACTCTTGAGACCCGACGTCCCAAGATTTACGTAACACGTGTTCCTTCGAAAGTCGACACTTCCACAGAAACTGGAACTTACTACCCGCGCATTTGATGTGCATGCAACTCTTGCACTCGCCGACCCCAATATGCCGATATGCGATAACAACCAGGTTCCACTTACGCTCACAGGTTAACTCTTTTTCAAGAGTTCAAGTCACCGATTCTCTTCCTCTTGAAGAGTCCGTCGCTCCGAACCTTCTCTCGTTTAGGCTTCACCTGGGTCTATTCCCCAGTACTAGCTAGGAACTCTCCCTCCTGAGCTTTCACCAACTTTTCACTCAGAACCACTCTAAACTCAATTCTTCTATAAGATCACATAAGCGGCATATGAAAGAAGTAAGTAATAGGAAGCAAATATGCAAAGGCATAAAGCCAACAACACACAGAAAATAAACATATCCATGGAATTTTAACCACGTCCCTCCTGTTCTTCTCTTTCCAGGCTTGACTCTGAGACGTCAACTTCGACCTGCACTTCACATGCACGGTTTGAATAGCTCAGCACGACCTTTGAGCAAACAAAGACGAGAGGTTAACTATTAAACCTCCCCACGCACTCTATGCGAAGGTATTCCACTGCACTCTTATGCGGGAATTTTGCAGCTTAAACAAAAGAACGATTGAAACTCACTCTCTCACTCTCTCAGATTTCGAACTTGCCAGGAAATCACAGAAGCAGCATATAGACAATAAGCAAAGCAAGAAGCAAACATGCAACAACATAGTATCAGCAACACATAGAGGATAATCACAACCATGAAATTGAATTAAAGCTTTACTATTAATTCAATGTCTGTACATGGGGATTCTTCACCGGTTCCCTGAGTTGCTCTCCTTCTGCTCCTGAAAAACGCCAATGCTCAATAATCTGAATGCCCCCCTTACAATGATGCAAAGGAGGGTGTCTATACTCTATTTTTCCCCCTCAAAGTCAAAAATCCGTCTAATCTAGACTTAATTATCCTATCTACCTGCACTAAATCTTATCTACCTGCACTAAATCTTATCTACCTGCACTAAATATAAGGAGTACCTCTGTTATCTAAGGAAGAGAGCTTATCTGCTCAAGGTCCATTTACAATGTGCAAGTACGCTTTATGATGAATGCTTTCCTTCAAATGGCGGCGCAGAAGATATCAAGGTGATTCAAAATTTTGGTGCTGGCGTCATCCAGCTGTCTTTTTCTTTCTCCACGCACTGACCCGCTTGGTGAGGTTGGAATGCTCCTGCATCATACTCCTCAGCTCAGAAACTTTCATGGGCTCCTGTCCATGAGCTCCTGTACACTGTGACCATGTTTCTGTATCACTGCCTCTGTTTCCCAGCTGGCATCCTCCATTGGGTGATCTTTCCATTTCACCAGGTATTCAAAATATTTCTTCCTCCTGGTCTTCCTGCCTATTATTTTATCCAGTATGAATTCCATCTGAGGCTTCTGTGCAACTGGTAATTGTTTATGCCACTGGATCATTGGTTCCTCCATTCCAGTGCCTGCTTTATCATCCTTGTATGGGTATAAGTCTGAAATATTGAAAATCGGAGATATCCCGATGCCTTCTGGCAATTCAAGCTCATACGCATTTTCCCCAAACTTTCTCAGGACTCTGCATGGCCCGATTTTATTCATCTTGAGTTTGTTGTATGTTCCCCTTGAGAACATTTCTTTCCTCAAGTGCGCCAGAACCACGTCCCCAACTTCAAACTAAAGTTGTCTCTTCCCCTGATCGGCTCTGTGCTTGTACTCTCGGTTGGACTTCTGCAGCCGCTGCTTCACCTCTGCGTGAAGTTCTTGCATTGCCTCAGCTAACTCTTCAGCTCTCGCCCTACTAGTTTCATCCTACTCTGGATCCCTGAGTTCAGATACTCCTTGTGGCTGTGTCCCATACAAAATTTGAAATGGGCTTTTACCTGTACTTCGGTTCATAGAATCGTTGTACGTAAAATCCACCTGTGGTAGGATATGATCCCAACTGCTGTGATGCTCGGTCACCAGGCTTCTCAACAGATTCCCCAAACTTCTGTTGACTACTTCGGTCTGTCCATCTGTCTGTGGATGGTAAGCAGAAATAAAGGCCAATTCAGTCCCTAGCTTCTTCCATAGCGTCCTCCAAAAGTGACCTACGAACTTGGTATCCTGATCCGAGACTATGCTCTTGCGAAATCCATGCAATCACACAATCTCTTTGAAAAATAAATTGGCGATGTGGGTTGCATCGCTGGTCTTATGACACGGTATAAAATGTGCCATTTTCGAGAACCTGTCCACCACCACAAATATGGAATCCACTCCTCGTTGCGTTCTCGGTAATCCCAAAACAAAGTCCATGCTAATGGCTTCCCATGGCCTTTCGGGTATGGGCAATGGCTGATATAACCCAGCATTTTTTTTTCGACCCTTCACGTGTTTACATATTCGGCACCCATCAACAAATCGCTTTACATCAGTGCGCATGCCAGGCCAATAATAAGATTTGATGAGCTTGGCGAATGTCTTGTCATGTCCAAAATGACCTGCTAGACCTCCACTGTGTTTCTCCTTCACTAAATTCTCCCTCATAGAGAAATTTGGAATGTACAGTTGATTGCCTTTGAACAGCAATCCATCCTAGATCAGGTAGTCAATCCACGGACTCCTATCTCTGAGAATTGGGTTCTCGACTGCCTCGTATGTCTCGCCAAAGTCTGCGTCACCTGCATACATATCTTTCATATTTTCAATACCCAAAGTCTTGACCCTGAATTCCTGCAGCAATAAACATTTTATGCTCAAGGCATCATCTACCTTATTAGCAGTCCCCGAGATGTGCTTTATCACAAATGTAAAATTCTGCATGTATTCCATCCACTTTGCATGCTTCTGATTCATCTTCTCCTGCTGACTCACGAACTGCAATGCATGATTATCACTGTACATCACAAATTCTTTGGGTATCAAGTAATGCCTCCACTTTTTCAATCCCTGTATGATGGCATATAATTCCTTATCGTACATGGAGTATTTCAGCTTCGCATCATCCAGCTTCTCGCTGTAGTACGCCAGAGGCCTGTCATCCTGACTCAAGACCCCTCCAACAGCATATCCACTAGCGTCACACTTTACCTGGAAGGTTTTCTGAAAATCAGGCAACACCAGAATTGGTTGCTCTGTTATCTTTCGCTTCAACAAATTGAAGCTCCTTTCAGCTTCCACTGTCCAATGGAAAACCTTATGTTGCTTCTTCACAGTATCCATCATTGCTGCGCTGATTCCACTGAAATTTCGAATGAACTTTCGGTAGAAACTAGCCAGTCCATGAAAGCTCCTTACTTCAAAAACATTCCTCGACGATGGCCAATTCCTGATTATGTTCACCTTCTCAGGATCCATCTTCAATTCATTTGTCGAGATTACAAAACCCAAATAAATGAGCTCTGTCTGCAGGAAGGAACACTTCTTCAAATTGATCAACAGCTTCTCCTCCTATAGCCTCCTCATTACAATGGCCAAATGCCTCAGGTGTTCAGCCCTGGTCTTTCTGAAAATCAGTATGTCGTCCAGGTATACGACCACAAATTTGCCAATGAGTTCCCGCAGGACTTCATTCATTAGCTGCATAAAAGTGCTAGGCGCGTTTGTCAACCCAAACGGCATGACCAGCCATTCGTACAAACCCTCGTTTGTCTTGAATGTCGTCTTCCATTCATCTCCCTCTCTCATCCGAATCTGATGATATCCTCTTTTGAGATCAATCTTGGAAAAGTAGTATGCCCCACTCAGGAAATCCATCAAGTCATCCATTCTCGGCAGTGGAAACCTGTATCTGATGGTGATCTTATTTATCGCCCTGGAGTCTGTACACATCCTTTAGCCTCCATCCTTCTTCGGACTCAGCACTATTGGAACAACACACTGGCTAACACTCTCTCTGACTAGTCCTTTATCTTGCAGATCTTGTACCTACCTTTTGACCTCCTCGTTCTCCTGAGGTGTCAACCTGTATGCTACCTTATTTGGCAAACTTGCTCCGGGTATGAGGTCAATGTGATGACTCACACTCCACATCGGTGGCAATGAATGGGGTAGTTTGTCCACGATGATATCAGTGAACTCTTCCAGTAGTTCCTGAATCTCTCCTGGTAAGTCGTCCACTCTTGTGCTTGTCAGGACAATTCTCGGCTTCCTGACAACAAAGAATTGTGGATCTTCATTCTTCTCCAACTCTGTGAGAAGTTCCTTCCCACTCATGAGAAGTATTGTGCTGCTAAATTCTAACTTTACTTCATTATATTTTATCGGCAGCAGTTTATGGATTCTCCCATCCTTCTCCAAGGTGTAGGTATTCATCCTCCAGTCATGAACAACATTCCGATCATATTGCCATGGTCTTCCCAACAATATGTTACATACATCCATGGGAATAACATCACACATAATCTCATCATGATAATTTCCAATTTTAAACTTAACTAAGCATTGTTTAGTGACACTTACCCTGTGTCCTTTCTGTAGCCACGAGACTTTATACGGGCTCGGGTGCTTAGTTGTCTCTAGCTCCAATTTCTCCACCATCTCGGTCGAAACGAGATTGTCAGTGCTCCCACTGTCAATTATGACTTTGCATTTCCTGTCCTTGGTTGTACAAGCCGTTCTGAACAGTCTGCCCCTCTGCACTGCGCTCTCAACCTCCTTCTCAGGATTCAAAAGGATTTTATGCATCCCAAGCGATATTACGCTATCTGTATATTCACTCTCAACATCATGCTTCTGCGCCTCAGCGATGTGAGTTTTTCCTCTATCCATTTTCCTATCCGGACAGTCAACGACTTTGTGTCCATCTTTGCCACACGTGAAACATGTGATAATTCCCCCTCGACCCTGTCCTCTACCTCAGGTACGAGGGAACGTGTTGGCCTCATCATATCCTCCTTGCTGATCTTATGACTGCCTTCTCGGCTCACCATTTTTCTACCTCTGTTGTGAGGTACCACCTCTTTCAGCTTTTCCCTGAGGTATCCTCCAATCCTCCTTGGGCTTATGGGTTTTCTCTTGGGCAACTGTCTTGCCTCTAGGCTGGCTTCTGCCCCGCCCTCGTGGTCCCTACTTGCGGCTCAGCTTCTCTTCGGATTTTAGAGCCATCTGGTATGCATCCTCGACTGTTTGGATGGTAACCATGCTCAGTTCGTCCTGAATGTCATACCTCAACCCATTCAGATACCTCACCACCTTTTCGTCATCACTCTCTCAGTGACCTGCTCGAATGTTGAGCCTATAGAATTCTTCGGTGTATTATTTCACCGTCATCAACTTTTGTCTCAGGTTCTGCATACGCCTGAACAGAGTGATCTGGTAATCCCTTGGAATGAATTTCACCTTCATCTTGGCGATCATCCGATCCCATCTTTTGATCTTCTGTTTTTCATTGGAACGTCTGTCTGCCTGTAGCTCATCCCACCATAACGCTGCATGTCCCTTCATCTTGGTAACAACATGCCTTATTTTCTTTTCTTCTTCGATATCTTCGTAATCGAAGTAGGTATCCAATGCTCGGATCCAATCCAGCAATTCCTCTGCATTTAGACTTCCCTCATAGACGGGAATGTCCATCTTCGTCTTCGAGCTCATCCTCGAAATGGCTCTAATCAGCCTTTCGGCTGATGCATCTTCTGCCATGACCTCCTCTTCAGTGTGTCCAGCTTCCTCTTCAACTTCGGAATCGCTGAACCCTCCTGCGCCGACTCCCCGTCTCTGTGCAGTTTCCATCTCTTCGAGCCTTGCTCGGAGATCTCGCATCTGTATCTCTATATCTGGGTTCCCTGCTGGCCTACCCCTTCTTCGGGCATCCCTATCCTCACGATCAGGTGACTACCTTTCTCTCCTGGGCGGCATTATGGAACCTGCTTCTCTCTGCTACCAGAGCGAAGAGAACTCCTTAACCTACTCTGATACCACTCTGACGTAACCCCTCTTGCCCTCGACGACACAGTCTCTTTTACCAGGACCTTCGGTTCCCCGGGGCCAAAGAACTCAACGGTTCTCCTCCCTTCCTATCGGATCCTCTATACCCAGAGTTCACTCCTCCCTGTCCTCTCCTTCTCTACTTCAGGGATCGGGGCTTCGCTTCTCGTGCTCCCAACCACTCGGGATTCCAACTCCCGATACCCGACGTGTCGAGATACCGAGACTCACGATCTCGCGATCTCGCAGCTTCGCTTCCCGCAAGTCCAAGCAACTTCACTTCGACTTCCGAGGTTCGAGTCGCTGATACCCGAGTATCGCTATCTCGCCTCTCGCGAGTTCGCGACTTATGAGACCAATATCTTTCCCTTCAACTCCCAAGACGCGACGTCCCGAGATTAACGTAACACGTGTTCCTCTGAAAGTCGGCGCTTCCACGGAAACTAGAACTTACTACCCATGCATTTGATGTGCATGCAACTCTTGCACTCGCCGACCCCGATATGCCGATATGTGATAACAACCAGGTTCCACTTACGCTCACAGGTTAACTCTTTTTCAAGAGTTCAAGTCGCCGATTCTATTCCTCTTGAAGAGTCCGTCGCTCCGAACCTTCTCTCGTTCAGGCTTCACCTGGGTCTATTCCCTAGCACTAGCTAGGAACTCTCCCTCTTGAGCTTTCACCAACTTTTCACTCGGAACCACTCTGAACTCAATTCTTCCATAAGATCACATAAGCAGCATATGAAATAAGTAAGTAACAGGAAGAAAATATGCAAAGGCATAAAGCCAACAACACACAGAAAATAAACATATCCATGGAATTTTAACCACGTCCCTCCTGTTCTTCTCTTTCCAAGCTTGACTCTCAGACGTCAACTTCGACCTGCACTTCACATGCACGGTTCGAATAGCTCATCATGACCTTTGAGCAAACAAAGATGAGAGGTTAACTGTTAAACCTCCCCACACACTCTATGTGAAGGTATTCCACTGCACTCTTATGCGGGAATTTTCCAGCTTAAATAGAAGAACGATTGAAACTCACTCTCTCACTCTCTCAGATTTCGAACTTGCCAGGAAATCACAAAAGCATCATATAGACAATAAGCAAAGCAAGAAGCAAACATGCAACAGCATAGTATCAGTAACACACAGACGATAATCACAACCATGAAATTGAATTAAAGCTTTACTATTAATTCAATGTCTGTACATGGGGATTCTTCACCGGTTCCCTGAGTTGCTCTCCTTCTGCTCCTGAAAAATGCCAATGCTCAATAATCTGATTGCCCCCCTTACAATGATGCAAAGGAGGGTGTCTATACTCCGTTTTTCCCCCTCAAAGTCAAAAACCCGTCTAATCTAGACTTAATTATCCTATCTACTTGCACTAAATCTTATCTACCTGCACTAAATCTTATCTACCTGCACTAAATCTAAGGAGTACCTCTGCTATCTAAGGACAAGAGCTTATCTTCTCAAGGTCCATTTACAATGTGCAAGTACACTTTATGATGAATGCTTTCATTCAAACGGCGGCGCAGCAGATATCAAGGTGATTCAAAATTTTGGTGCTGGCGTCATCCAGCTGTCTTTTTCTTTCTCCACATGCTGACCCGCTTGGTGAGGTGGGAATGCTCCTGCATCAGTCCCCAAAAGAAACGCTCAATAAACAACAAACGCCCCATATAAAAAAATCACTCAAGCTTGGAATAAAACGCCCCAAACCCAGAAGGCAAATGCCAGATTGAAATCATGAAAGAATAAATGAAACCAGGAGGCAGAAGGGCCGAATCAATCCACATGAAAGCCCAATCTCAAAGGAAAACCACACATTAGTTTCTTTTCCCAAACGAGTCACTACCATCATCATCCGCAACTAAATATAAGAATGAAACTTTCAGAAATCTACTTCTATCAACAATTTTAACCCAACAAAAGAGTCCCGGTGATATCGTTGTAGCACACGAAAGAGAACCACAACAGCTGAAGCCACATATTACACATACTGCATCATAATTGCCTAAGAGAATAAGTAGACAATCTACTCTACCAGAATGTAAAATTCATATTGTTGCCTCTCGCTGACTTCGGAAGACATCCCGTGCTTCGCGTCGCGTCCCACGCTCCTTGCCGCTCCCGCTCGCCGACCGCTGAAGGCTCACTGGTACCTCCCAGCCAAACACTAGGGGTACTCTACTTCCCCCTTAGCCCCCCAAGCCGCAAAGGGGCCACACAAGAACCAGAGATAGACTAGCGTCTCAGCTCGCCTCCAGGGCTGAGCTACCACTCCAATATAGCTGAGATAAACCCAACTCCTCACAAGAAATCCGTCAAACCACAATTCGGCAGCGTAACGTTACGCTCACCATTCCTCCTTTCTTCCTTCTTTTCCCCTTCTTTTATAGAGAAATGAGACCCACCTACTTTCCTAAATTATTATTAAATTAATTTTTAATGACAAAACTCTAAACATTCTCCGCCGTCCAAGTGTCCCTCATCCCCCATGTTTCTCCAATTTAATTTTCTTTAATTTAAATAAAGGACTTATTTCCCTCACTCCCCCAAAACCGCTCCTTAAATTTCTCCTAGGGTTCCTAGATCCCCTCTCATGCTTTTAATCATTTTCCTAAAATGAAATTTCTGAAATTTAGTAACTCCTTAAATGTTGATTCCTTTTTTCTTTTTACCCTATGTCCCCTACTTTCCAAAATTAAGTTTCCTTTATTTCTAGTTTCCCTATTTCCATTTTCAATCCTCTCTTTTATTATTATTATTTAAACCCAAAAGATAGATGCGGATTTTTAATCTTTTCAATAGATATATATATGTATTTTTTTATTCCTAGCTTTATACTCCCACCCTTTAATAAATTTTTATTTCTTCTTTATCATTTAAAAGCCAAGGTTTTTGCTTAATTTATTTCCCCCATTACTTTACCCCCTTTTATTTTTAAGAACTTTAATTAACACCTAGGAGGGTTTTGGTTTATGCCCTATGTTTATTTTTGTAGGATCTTTTCTTAGGGCTGGTCAAATTTATCTTAGAGATGTTTTAATCTAGGTTTG
>ML783480.1:587862-601878 GCA_009831015.1 Picea engelmannii | reverse complement strand
CTTCTTCCCGTAAGACACCTCCCATCATATCCCTCTTTCATCGACCCTTTCCTCCTCATAATTTTCCTTATCCATACATTCATTATCTTATCATCATAGTTAATGTCTTATCCTATTATTTAATGTTTCTTATACTTATATTTAATGTTTCTTATCCCCCCGTATACGTAAATCATTTAATTAAACAATTAAATTTATTAACCTTCTTAAATTTATTACCCATGTCATTGAATGTAATAGGTAATTAATTAATTAATTAATTAATCAAAATTATAACAATTAATTAATTAATAAATATTTAATTAATATTATTATGTCAATCTTTCTTTAGTTAAAACCATGTTAGGACAATTAATTACCTAATAAATTTTTACTTAATAATCCCTAAGAATATATTCAACTAGGGTTGTTACATACACCCACCCTTCAGGAAACTTCGTCCCGAAGTTAAGGTATCTTATGGTACAAAGGACAAGAAACATGGTTCACACATTCATAACAATTAACTGACATTATCAGTAAGTAAGTCAAGAAAACTCATACATACTAGTGTATATGTATAATAAATGCATGTGTAGCTAGTACATACAAGTCCCGTGCATGTACTAATAATCAAAAACTATCATCCTTTAGTAATTTATGTATGCATCCAATCCAATCAACAAGACTAGTCTTTTATAAAAGACAACAAACTAATCAATTATTTGAGAAATCCTTTAATTACGATTATCCGGTTCAACCATTTTATTTAGACAATTGTGGTTTAGCTACGTAATTATGAATACTCATATATACACATTTATTTATTTATTTATTTTAGAGGGGAAAACATTAAATTCCACCACAAGACAATTCTCCATACTTTCTCACTTATTTCTACTCATACTTCCTCCCTAACTTACTTCTGTCTCCATTCCTATCCTTCCTCTGCTAGACTATCTTGGAGTGTCAACTATATTGACCTAACTCCAAATAGAACCCGTAAGCGAAAGTGTCGCTATCTCGACCAAGCTTCCCTAGCAGGCATCTGAAAATCATCATCACATGTCTTGGGGAGCGTGAACTAACACTGTCCTCCCATGACTTCAGGTTTCAGAGGATACACGGTGGGAAATGCCTCCACCCCTCCTAATCATAACTAGGGTCCACACCCTACAATGGAATATACAGTGGCACCGTGTTGCTGGGGTTTTTTTCATCATTTATTCGATTTTGGGCAGTGTCATCACCTGAAATCTTGCACTAGTCCACATATCATAGAAATGCATCCAAACCAATATAATTCCACATACAATATTCATACCATAATGTTTCTCGACTAGTGTTCATGATATCCACTTTCATCATCGCTATCCCTTGGCTATTTTATAGCCCATAACTTGTAGATTAGTCTGTAACACAAACTCATACATTTCTATGAATTATCATCATATAATTGCATACTATCATCATTTCAATTTGGTATCCCTATACCGACAACTTAACATCAAATTTTTCCAGTTAGAAATAGATCTCATAATATTCCATTGTTCAATTTTGACACCCATTCATAAGATTATCATTTACCAAAATAGATTGCATCATATCCAACATCATTCTAATAGTATTTAAACATTCATAAAAAATTTCATTCTCACAATATGTCGCATCATATACATCATCATCAATAACATTTAAACATTCGTAAAATTTACTTTCACCTAGTAGATCGCATTATATACATCATCATCAATAACATTTAAACATTCGTAAAATTTCATACATTTTAAAGTTTAAGTGTATCACTTAATAGTTTCATTGTGACTAGAAAATAAAGTATATAGGCCTCAGGTAATCCTGTCTATCTAAGTCAAAGGTGGTGTTACATACACCCAACTTTTGAGAAACATATTCTCGAGATGGTCAAAAAAGTGAGGGATAGTCTCGTCATAGTGTCTCGATGTCTTCCCAAGTAGCAGATCCTGGACTATACTTGTCCCACTGGACCTTAACTTGGTCTACCAGACAGTTCATGAGTTGTCGGACTCTATAGTCCAATATCCGTAATAGTTCTACCATGAGAGTTCCCATGTCCGATACCTGCAATTCCTTCCAATTTAGTTTATGTTATTCATCAGCAACATAATGACGTAAAACAGATACATGAAAAACATTGTGAGTTTTATGCAAGTTGGGTGGCAATACGAGACGATAGGAAACGGGTCCAATTTTCTCTTGGATTTTGAACGGTCCTATAAATCAAGGTGACAACTTTTTCCCCTTCTCGAATTGTATGGTACTCTTATTAGGCCTAATATGAATGAAAACCTATTCTCCCACTTCATAACTTCGGTCGGTCCTGTGTGCATCCGCATAACTTTTCTGCCTATCCTATGCTTCCTTTAGTCTCTGCCTAATCTGAATCACCTGTTCCTCCATCTCTTGAATCAATTCTGGCCCAACTGTTACTCGGTCTTCTAGTCTGTCCCAACTCAATGGCGTTCTGCATGGCCTTCCATACAAAGCTTTGTAGGGTGGCATTCCGATGGAGCTATGAAAACTGTTATTATAGGCAAACTCTACCAAAGGTAGGTACTTCTCCCATTGGGTTTGATTATCCATGACATACATCCTAAGAATGGATTCCATGACTTGATTTACTCTCTCAGTTTTCCCATTTGTTTTAGGATGATAAGTTGTGCTTAAGTTCAATTGAGTTCCCAATGTTGATTGCAAACTTGTCCAAAACCTAGAAGTGAATCTGGAGTCCCTATCTGAAATGATCTTCTTAGGTATCCCGTGCAAATGGATAACCTCGCTTACAAACACATGTGCCACATCAGTGACATCGTAAGTGTCTCTAACCAAAATAAAATGAGCACTCTTGGTTAACTTATCCACTATCACAAGAATGGCATTATGTCTATGAGATGTGAGCAGCAACCCCACAAAAAAATCCATAGAGATGACTTCCCACTTGGACATTTGAACATCAAGTGGTTGTAGGAGGCCTTCCGGGTGATGGTGGTTGGCTTTCACTTGTTGACACTCTAGGCATTTGGTGACGAAATGGACTATATTGCGCTTCATGCCTACCCAGAAGAAGAGCTTCCTCATGTCTGTGTACATCTTCTTCACACCCGGATGCACACAATAAAGTGCTCTATGGGCTTCCTTTAGTATGATGCTTTGAATATCCCCATTCTCAGGGATGTACATCCTTCCTCGATATCTTAACAGCCTATCAGTTTCCAGACTATATCCTTCATACTTTGGATCTAACTACCTCCCGCTCTAGAGGTTTGAAGTAACCCTTAAATACCAACTGTCTCCTTGGAGTTGTTTCAACACATGTTCCCTCAGATTGACCTTTAAGGGTACCAAGGAGAAGATACGTGGTCTCCTACTCAAGGCATCTGCGACCACATTTTCCTTTCCCTTGATGTATGAAATACCAAAATCGTACTCACTCATAAACTCACTCCATCACCTTTGCCTGGAATTTAGATCTCTTTGAGTGAAGATATGTTTTAAACTTTGATGGTCCATTTTAATCTCAATGTTTTTCCCCATAAGATAGTGCCTCCAAAGTTTCAAAGCTAGCATTACAACTGCCAACTCTAAATCATGAGTCTCGTATAACTCTTCGTGTTTCTTCAACTTCCTTGATGCATAAGCTATCACTCCTCCATATTGCATTAGCATGGCCCCCAACCCTTTCTTTGAGGCATCTATGCAGACTGTGAAGTCATTTTCCATATTTGGCATTCGTAGAATTGGCGCACTAGTTAGTAACCTCTTAAGCTCAATGAATGTACTATCACATTCTTCTGTCCATTCATACCTGACCCCCTTGCATTGCAAAGTGGTGATGGGTTTCGCTATTTTTGAGAATCCTTCCACAAATCTTCGGTAATAACCTGTTAGCCCCATGAAGCTTCTCACCTCATGGGCATTTTTCGGCACTGGCCACTCCATAATGGGCTTTACCTTTTCCGGGTCCACAGAGATTCCTTCACCGGAAATGATATGACATAAATAGTGAATCTCTTTCTGGAAGAAGGAACACTTCGACAGATTCCCATACAATTTGTTCTCTATAAGGCAGGACAACACTACTCGTAAGTGTTCCTCATGTTCTCTTTCGTTCTTGGAATAGATGAGGATGTCATCTAGAAAGACTTGTACAAAATGATCTAAGTACCTTCAGAATATGCCGTTCATGAGGCTCATGAATACTACTGGTGCATTGGTCACTCCAAAAGGCACTATGAAAAACTCGTAATGTCCAAACCGAGTTCGAAATGTATCTTTTGGGATATCACCTTCCTAAATCCTTAACTGATGATACCCTCATCACAAATTGATCTTTGAGAATACTGTTGCTCCTTTCATCTGATCGAAAAGGTCAAATATTTGCGACATTGGGTACCTATTTTTCACTGTAGCATGATTTAAGTCCCTGTAGTCTATACACAGTCGTAGGGATCCATCCTTCTTCTTTACAAAAATTACTGGTGTGCCCCAGGGTGAAACACTGGGCCTTATTAGCCCTAAGTCCAATAACTCTTTCAACTGCATTTGCAATTCACAAAGTTCCGGCGTTGTCATCCGATACGGAGTATTGGAGATTTGTTCTACACCAGGTTTTACCTCAATAGTAAAATCAAGATCCCTCTCAGGAGGTAGTCCTGGTAACTCGTTCATAAAAACATCCTTAAATTCTGACAATACCAGGTACTGATACAATGAGGGTCCCTTCCTTTCATTCACTGCTTCCACTACATAAAGTTGACACCCTTGTCTCAAGCATCGCTTAACCTTCATAGTTGATATAAAGTGTAATGACACTTTTCTCTATACACCCTAGATCTCTACTGGCTTTCCCTCATCATCTACACAGAGCACCCTCTTTGTGAAACAATCTACCAAAGCTTGGTGAGCTACTAACCAATCCATTCCAATGATTAGGTCATATGCCCCGAGAGCAGTGACATATACCTTCAACCTGGTAGTACACACTCCGAGGTCTACCATGCAATTATCAACACTAGGTCCTACCGCTTGTTTTTCCCCCGAAGCCATTTCGACTTATTTAAAGTCATTGTGCTCGTAGGCTACCAACCCACTCTTTTCTAATGAAAATGGTGAAATGAAACTATTTGTCGCACCAGAATCAAATAAAATCTTAACATTGATATGATTTAGCATACCTGATGACTCCACCACCATGGATTGATGTTCATCCTGGCGATTATTAACCGTTGCATAAATCTGGTGGCTGCTACTTGCTCTACCCATCGGTGCCTTTCCTTCTCTATGCAGGAACCCTGATTGTAACTTTGGGCAGTCATGCTGGTAATGGGGTCCTTCGCACCCCCAACTGGTAACATGAGGTTGAACCTGTGCACTGTTATGTGACTGTCTCTGAAATGAGTTCCTTCCCCTGGAACCCCTGCCCCTGCTAGCTATTCCCTGAGATGGTTGTGGACTTGTCTGTGTCGTTGGTGATGAACGAGATGTTGCACTCGCTACCATTGAAATCCCTATGGCTATTGTCCTTGGCACGACTATGTTACCATATGGTGGTGGCCTTGAGCCCCCTCCCCTGGGAAATGTCCTTGGGGCCTTCCCTACGAATCCAGGATGATGTGGAAATGTCAGTCTTGTACCCACGGTTAAGTTCATGTGTTCCTTCGCATAACACACATTTTCCACCGCTTCTACTACTGAAGATGGTTTCCACATCCACACCATAACTCTTATCTTAGGGTTCAATCCATAGACGAAGCACTCTTCCTGTCGTTGGTCATTATCCATATACAAAACATATTTGAATAGTTCCATAAATCTGATCTCATATTCTTCTATAGTTCTATTTCCCTGTACTAAGGCATGAAATGCCCCTACCTGTTGTTCCTCATAGTACGTTGGCAGATATTTCCTTCAGACCATCTCCTCGAAAAGTTCCCAAGATACTGTGTCTGAGGTAAGGTGCAGTTGTCTTTCCAGGTTGCCCCACCAGTTCAAGGCATTGTCTCTTAACTAAAAAAATTTGATATTTGCCTTTGAGTTGGACGCATAGTCCCTTAAGGAAAAACACCTTGTCATGCCTTCCAACCATGCTTCCATGCGTTCACTAGCATGACCTCCGGCAAACTCTGGAAGTTTGATCTTCTGCAATTATCACGTGATGTCTTCGGGTGGAGGTCCTCCCCCTGAATCCCTTGACTCTTATGGATTACCTGTTCCAGACGGTGGGGGTTCCACTTCAGTCCATGTTGGTTGTCGCCCCTTTAAAGTCTCATTAATGGCCTCCAACGAGCGTAGTATGAGAGCTAGTTCAGGCGATGCTGGTGGTGGTGCTGGTGGTGTTGGTGATTCTTATGACGATGCTCCCCTGCCTCGATTCCCTCAAGTCCTGACCATCCTATATGCTTTAACCTGCATCAACCAAAGTTGTCAAGGTGAGTTCAAGGATGTTTCAAATTGGTGCTACTCAAACTAGAAACAGGGTTAGGCGTAAGTTTTCTTTACTTGTCTGTAAACAAACATTACTCTCTTTATGGGATTGGCTAGGTTAGGATTAGGATTAAGCATCTAAGCTTGATTTCTTCACCCTAAAAAAAAACTATTGGTTCCCTTGCCCGGTAACTATGCTAGCCTTGCGCCATACTCGCCAATTACTCTTTCTTACTCTCCTAGTGTGTATGTCGCCTCCTTCCTACTTGTCCTAGTCTAAGTCCTTTTAACTTTTTGCTTATAACTAAATATCCTCTGATGCTTGACTCGTGAGATTTTCCTTGGTGCCTAGTGTTGGCATTGTCGAATGTTGCATTGAGATTTAGTGTTGACTTTGATTGGTGGAATGGAGTGGAGGGACTTGGCGCTTGGCTTGATGAGTTGTTTGTACGGTCTTGTGAGCCTGACGCTTGGACAATTGGAGTTTATACTTCTGGATACAAATATCAACAATGATAAATAAGCCTTTACCTTGACTTCCGGTGCATTCACTAATTATGATTCAACTCGGTTAGCTGGCTCTGGATCAATAGGTCAGGTAATAAGCCAGTTAGTCTTAATATTCATACTGTATCTTCCTAATAATAATACCACTCTAATCCCTATAGTGTTACCATTAATCTAATTAAGTATAAGAATTTATTTGTAAAGACTTATGAGGGCACGTTGGCGTTAGTGTTCTTCTTAAGGTGCTTCGCTTGGTGGGGGGTCTTGGGTTCAAAACCCATGGACCTCTAAAATTTATACTTAACCCTATATGATTAAATTATTTAAATTAAAAATCATGATTATATATATATATATATATATATATATATATTAAATATTTTAAATTTACACAAGCGTATTAATACTTTTAAGAAAATTAATAAAACTAAAAATTAATATCACAAAAAAAATAATAATATAATTATTCAAAAAAAATATTACTTTCAGTTTGGCGAGAGTTTAATGTGCTCCATGTCATTCACTGGAAGCCTTTAAGGTTGGGCTTCTGGCATGTGGCCCACGTGCCCGGCCTTCAACTCTCAGTACCAAAAATCTAAGCTATTCCTTAACCCTAATGCTTCTTCACTTCCACCTCTTTCCTCTGCCGCCTCTCCACTTTGCTCTTCAGATAGGAATTAGGGTTCCATATCTCTACCCTGCATAAACCATTCAATTTCTTCCAATTTATTCAGTGATGAGTTGCTTGATCAGTTATCTAATGACATTTGATTCTTGTTGCAGGGATTATAATGAGGTTACAATTCTACCAATCCAGGTTTCAAATCTTCCTGTATCTTTCTTTTACCTTTTGATGTTTAGTTTCCCCTATGAATTTATAGTTGCGATGTCTCTAATGCCTGGTTATGTAAATTATATTGCTAGATAGGTTTATTAAATTATGATCCTGTGGCTATGCATGGAGCTTGGTGCTAGGTGCACTAGGCTCTTGGACTTGGTCGTATGCTTGGTAATATGTGATTTTCTTGTGTAGGTATGAAGAATTGCAGTGATGGCTTGCAAAATTTTCTTGTGTCCATCCTTGAACATTCATAAGCTCCAATATTCACTTTGGAACAACTTTGTTTATTCATAATGTATTAACAACATTGACAAATTGTTGATGCAACTCCACTGACCAAACAACTCTTGGATTTTTTGATGTTGAAGGGTCTTCAATATCATGTTCATCCTCATCGTCATCCTTGTCATCATTTTGTTCTTTCCTCTTCCTGTTAAGCTTCCAACTACAATCCGTTCCATCATTGGCACTAGACCCATGTTCTCCATCCTTTGCTCCATGATTAAACTTTTCATTTTCCCATGGTTCGAATTGTCATGATCCTTGCTCTTTGTCCTCTTTTTCCTGACAACATGCTGCCAAATATTCTTTAGCTCTTCAAGTCTAACAGGCTTCAGTAGGTAGCCACAAGCCCCATGAGTTATCCCCTTCATCACAACACTTGTTTCACCATTTGCTGACATCATGATAACAGGAAGGTCCATTTCCAGCCCCACAAGTTCCAGCAGCTTGAATCTATCCATGTCAGGCATATACACATCACTTATCACAAGGTCAAATTTGCCTTTATTCTCCTTAACAGGTTCAAGGTTGTGATTGCTTGCCCACAATATGTAACGTTATACTTGCAGTGTCGAAGCAAGCTCTCCAGTAGAAGTAGGCAAATCGGGTCATCATCCATAACCAGGACTCGAATGCCAATAGGAAAATCATCATTATCCTCCTCATCATTCATCACTTTGACCTTATCATTACTTTTACACTCCTTCATGCTCATGTTTTCTGGCACGCCACCGATATTAGTATGGGGGGATTGTTGCATTGTAACAATAGCAAGCCCTCCTTTAGATTGGCCCAAACTTCCTGTTTTGTTCATTCATGGTATCCTCTAGTGCGTTATCATATCTTTGAGCCATCGCTACATCCACTCCATTCCATAGATACACACATATTTCATTCGCTAATTTCAGGTGAAGCTTACAGACATTTTTAGAAAACGATTTATGGTTGAGCCAAGCTCTCTTTATTTCATCTCTTATTGGGGAGATACCCAGCATCAAGAGCCTTATTCTATTTCTGTTATTATTTAGATGGTGCTTTATCTCCACAAAGCATGTAACAACCTTAGAGTCCTGGCATTTCTAGAGGAAATTGATGTCAATAGTATGGTGAGCGATCTATATGTGAATCCTTTGATTTGTTAATGTTGATTCCCACCTTGTTTATAGTGTGCACCTTGGATGGGGGATGCACACACCACATTGCTTTCTCCTTCATCAATTTTAACTAACTTGTTAAAGGCAACTGACACTAGTGTAGATTTATCAATTCCTTTAACTTGGCGAATGTTCAAATCTAGTAGGGAATTAACCTGAACCTCCATGCTCATTCATAGTACCGGGGTTGTCTATTACAGCACCAGAAGTTGTGTGAAAGGTTACTTTGCAGGCATATAAAGTTATTATAAACACTTCCAAGGTAAACCTGAGGTTGTCAGCATTCTCATCAACCTAAATTTTAAATAAAAACTCATATTTTGGGTAGGAGATCTAGAAATTTTGGCTAAACTTGAAATTCTGGCATGACCAAATAAGAGGTTCAATTAGTCTTTGATGGCATGCTTTTTTCAGTTCATTTCCAAGGCATGTTTGTGATCAAAAGAACCTTGCCTTGGTGGAAAGTCCCTGACCTGACATGATACTTGGCAATGATTTTATATGTGATGCAACATAATAGAAGAAACAAAAACTTAGGATTGAAAAAAAATGGAAAAACATGTATTGGGGCAGATACAACTAATTTCTACATTGGCATTGAAATATGCTAACTCTACCATTGTAACGACCCCCTCGTTACGAAGACCCAACTCTAGTAACTAGTGCAATTTTGTTTTTTGTGTGTTCATTTAAAAAGTGTGTGCGTGCATGTATAAGGGAAACAATCAACGCATTTGTCTCTGTGTCGCCACCCGACGACGAATAAGACGCAACCATGATGAACATAAAAAGACGACAAGGACGTGCAACAAGTATCTGCATTCATAAACGATGATCACACGACAATAAGTAGAACTGACTACCCGCCCGTCCTAACCTGCAATGGTTAGGACCTCCAAGACACATAGGCAACACTCAAGCCCAGGTTCCCATCGATTTTAACCATTTAAGGTCTCAGGGTTGGAGACTATTCTGAGGAACATGGAGGTGTCTACAACCCTCCCAACACAGGAAAACAATCCCACTAAGCTAAGGACTATCATTAGACCAACCCAAGGAAACCAACATAACAATACAGTAACATAACCCTTCAATTGCGAGTGAGAATTAGAAATCAAAATCCAACATTATGCATGGCCCGCAACCAAAAATCTAAACATTTAAACATTTCTCCAATCCAAATGAAATTGCAAATGCGCAAGGTGTCCGATATACGTAAACTATCTAATAGTGACCAACTCGAGGCACAATTCCTTTTTATTTCCAGGCGCGCTATTTGATCAATCCATCATTAATTAAAACATAACACATATAATAATCTGCGATATCAATACCATAAATGATGACCACATGATCATGTACATCCCCTTGAATATTAGTATTAACATAAGGTATTGCACCACATCACATTAATAATGACCTTACCTCATACTGACATCCCATTACATCCCAGCACCCTACATTAACATTTCACTACCATTTCATTCCATTCCATTCCATTATATCAACTTCCATTGCTTTGCAAAAACATTAATTAACCGTAACTGAATTAAATAGCTTGCTATTATTGAATACTAACTAAATAAGTAATTTGTTGTTTCCTTTATGGCTGTCATAAAATAATTCTCAATCTGCCCTCTACTCTAAATTCATCCAACTAGCCCCTAATCTGCTGCATTAGTAAAATATTAAGGTAAAAGTAAAAGTTAGATGCAAAGGTAAAATGCTTAACTATTATAAAATTATTGAATAATATTATTAAAAGAAAAACATACATAACTATTATAATGAAAAGGGAATTGTAGAGTCATGAAAATTAATAATAATTATGAAAAAAACTTGTAAAAGAATTGGGGTCAACGACCTTCGATCCAACTGCAAAAATCTGTGAATTATTAACAAGGAAGCTACAACATCATTACCATAATAATAACTTCAATACTATCAATTTTTGAAACTTGCAAATAATTATCGATTCCTTACATTGGGTGTGATGCCCATGAATTGATTACCCAACGTAATAACAATCATTTCATATTACAACGATGCATAAACTAATTGACACCATACTTTTGGAATGTTATCTAGGATAGATACTTTAACCTAATCACATCGTAAATTTGCAGCAAGCATATACAATTTCCACATAGATAATTAAGATGGCTATGGACAGGGTCTATGGACAGGTGGTGTTATTGTGTTTTGGAGATGGCTATGGAAAGGGTCTAAGTTCTAACAATGGATATAATAACTGTCTCAGAGAACATTTTATGCCCAATAATGCTTTGGATTTTATTGTTGTCTTGTTGAAAGAGTAATAATTGGAAACTCGAGGGTATCATGGACAGGAAAACAACAGGTTACTAAAGTGTGCTCTGTGATGTTTCCTAGCACTTATTCCTTTTGATATTTCTCCTTTAGAAGTAGTGATCTGTCAAAAAAAATTAAGAAACTTGTGTTGGATTGAATATGTTGGATCAAAATGAGCATATATTATAATCAATTGGTTATGGGGGACTAAAAATTCAATGATGCTAGAGTTACATCATTTTCTTCTATTGTTGAGCTAACTAAACCTGAAACAAGAACATAATCTTAGGTGGCAAAATTAATTTGTGTAAACTCAGCTGGAAGGAATAGTTTTGTGTCTTGAGAAATGTGGAGAGGATAAGTATTTTCCAATCATGAAGATGTGGCAATTCTAATGTCACCCACAAATTGATTAATTAAATTAGGGCTCGTGCCTTCCTTGAAGTGTCCCTTTTCCAGGATATTAGAATTCTCACTAGTTTTCTGAAGAAAGGTGTTACTGGAAAGCATGGACAAGGCTTTCTTGAATCATTCTTATGCGCCCTGAATCTCCCCTTGTCAACTGGACTTCTACTTTTCAGAGAATCTTTACATATGCAGGGGTGTATATATAATGTAGTTCCTGTGAAAAGTTTTCTGCAAGTTTTGAGTAGTATGAATTTTGCCAAGGTTTAATTAATACAGTACATGTCATCACAAGGACCCATCTTGTTCTCCGAGTAATTTCATTATTTCTCCCATTGTTTTAGCTGAAGCCTGAATGTGTGCATTGCTTGCAAATATTTTAAACAGAATGCAATGGAATGATTTTCAAGACCTAATAATAGTTTCCTGCAACTTATAATGGAAAAATTGAATGTGCCATGCTAATGTCATTGAGGCAACATGGGCAGTTTTTGGAAAGGTAGAATTGTTGGTCAACTAGATCTCAACGATTGAAATAACACTACTGGAACTACAAATCATTAATTGTATATTTGTGATTTGTTTTCATGCAAAGAACCCCACAACTACAATTGTATTGAAAATACTACCCTCCAACAATTCAAGATGTCGAAATTGCAGAGAAAGGGGAGGGAACCGGAGGTTACCTCTTACAAATCGTAGAGGCTATTAAACAATAACCAAACGCAAATATGGTGTGAGAAAATCCACGTGGGAGTTCTTCCCAATGCCGAGAACACAACTACCAAGCCGAGAAGGAGGGAAAAATCCGTGGGGGTATAACGCGGTTTGACAATGCACAAAGCAGAATCCAACAACGAAAATGCCAACAAGGTTACAAGGTGGATTGCCCACGAATTCTCAAGTCAAAATAAGAATAAAAACAAAAAAATGCCCATACAACTGAAGAAAGAACGAAATATCCGATCCATTGGACAAAAGGGGAAAAATCCAACACAACCGAAAGAAACCCCTGTCAGAAAATGAAACACATTTACTCATGAATCTGATTGAAACAAACCCCAATCCGGAACAGGAGGAGATAGCTCACGGTGATATACAAGCGCCCAGAGTAATAGAAAAGCCCACAGTGACACTTAAAAACACAGTCCTAATATCTCTTTTATCCCAACAGACTAGCAACAACAACGATTAAGAAATATTTTAAGACTATAGCCAATTTTAGCCGCCAAGGAACAGGAGTAAAACTACCATTAAATCCATTCACAACCCATATTCTAATACTGGAGTAGATCATAATGCATCCTATTCTACCAATTTACAAAAAAACCATACCATTGCCTTGTAGCCCGCTACGATGACGTCCGCGCTCCGTGTCGTTCCTTCTCACCGACCGTAGAGACTACACCGGTACCTCCCAGCCAAACACTATGGGTACTCTGCTTCCCCCTTAGCCCCCCGAGCCGCAAAGGGGCCACACATAGTCCAAATGGTATACCTAGCTTCCCAGCTCGCCTCCACGGCTGAGCTACCACTCTATTACAAGCTGAGAAATTCCCAACTCCTCACAAGCAATCAGTCCAGTCCCCATTTCGGAAGCATAACCATACCTAACAGCCCATCCCCCCTTCTTCCTCATCTATCTTTCTTTTATAGAGTTTTGAGACCCCCTCTTGCCCTAATTCACATTTAACTCAAGTTTTAATGAAAACCCCTAAAAATTCTTTGTCTTACAAGTGTCACTCATCCCCCATGTTTCTCCAAAATTATATTCTTTAACTTATTAATTGTCTATGTTTCATTTATTACTTAATTTCCCTATTTTCATTAATCCCTTCTCTCTTTTTTTTTAAAACCAAAAAAAAGTAAATGCGCTAATTAATATTTTCATTTTATTTTTAAATTCGTAACTTTTTATTAATGGTAGAGGCGGCAGGGACTAATAAATTAACAGAAAGAGAATCCATTATTAATTTTCTTTATTCTATAAATTAGAGATTATGGAATACACGACAATTTGTTTATAATATATATATATATTATATATATATATATATATATATTCCTATTTACATG